>PVIJ01009932.1:0-63573 GCA_004024925.1 Scalopus aquaticus | reverse complement strand
TCCACATCCTCGCCAAAATTTGTTATTGCCTGTTTTATTAATGTGCGCCATTCTCACTGGGGTGAGGTGGTATCTCATTGTGTTTTAATTTGCATTTCCCTGATTATAAGTGATGTTGAACATTTTTTCATGTACCTGTTGGCCATTTGCTTTTCTTCTTTGGAGAAGTGTCTTTTTAGCTCTTCTGCCCATTTTTTGACTGGATTGTTGACTTCGTTTTTGTTGAGTTGTGTGAGCTCTTTGTAGATTATTGTTATCAGTCCTTTATCAGTTGTGTTGTGTGCAAAGGTCTTCTCCCAATTAGTAGGGTGTCTGTTTGTTTTAAAGCTTCTGTACAGCAAAAGAGACAATAATTAAAATAGCTGGAATATTTTTTTCTCCCTTCTCTGTACTGCAAGGCTTGCCTGGAGTTCCAGTTCCACCCAGGAAGTCTCTTCCATCCAAGCTGCTGTCACACAGTTCTGGCTCTTGAATGTTGCTAAACCCACATCTTTCTTTTGTCTCTCCAGCCCTGGGGGTGGAAGGAGATCCCAGCCTCTGTTAATCGCTGCATTGCTTCCTCATACTCTGTTTGCTTTTTATCAACCCCATGCTTTGCAATAGTGCCCCCCATTCAATTTTTAGCACGGACCTCCTGGCTTCAGCTCTTCTTTCTGACTGGAGTGTGACTGACCCAGAACATTCTGAAAGGTCATCTGAATGTAGGGCTAGGACTTCACTCTGCCTTTCAGTTCATTTCCTGTTGACCCAAAGAACATTTTGAAAATTTCGTAGACTCATATTTTTCCACTCAAACTCTCAGGGTATGAATTTTCTAGTAATGTTTTTTGGCATATATATGTGATGACTCTTGATATGAACAAAAATAAGACAGGGATTTATAGTCTGTCTGGGGGTTGGAGGTAGCTGAGGACAAGTTTCCAAGCTGTTTCTGAACTTGTATAGGGAGAAACTTGTTCAAACCAAAAAAGAAAAAAATGGCAATTCTCAGTAGAAGAACTGGCATCTCCCTCGGATTGCCCGGTGTGCTCCATCCAACAGGGGTATTTTCTGTCTCCTTTCATAAGACAGGCTCTGTTTCACTCCCAGTCTCACAGGAGCTTGGCAAGACACTTGGATTAGGTGTTCCCTTGTTCATTAGACTTGTTATGTTTGAGAGAGTTTGGTCCCAGCATGGAGGATTTGACTAAGGCAAAGCCTGGCTTTTCTGGAACTTCAAGACAAGTTACACCAAGGGAGAAACTACTTCCAGGCTGTTTTGGGGTAACAGGAGACTGCAGGTCTGCATGTGATGAGACCTGCCTTGTGCATTGACAGGCACACATGGCCCACAGGTCTCAGAAAAATTGTGTTAAAGGAAAACAAACCAACGCTCCATCGTGAGGACCTGAGTTTCTCAGGCACTGACAGGAGAGTATTCACAATGAAGCCGACTAAGACTTGGCCAAGAAAATTAGCGATGGGCGTATCTCATAAAACATTTAAGTTCGGGCTCATTTCAATTAAGCCTCTCAAAGCCTCAGGTGTTTGTCCAAAGCTTACCTGAGCCTGAACTCTTGCAACCAACCGAATATGCTGAGACCTGCAAAAACATGCTTCCCCATGACAAGTTTGGCAGTGAGAACCCCCCCATCTCCACAGCAGCCTAAAAAGATCCCATCTGAAGATTATAACAAATAGGTTCCAAGCATTTTTAACTATAAAAAAATCTGAATTTCAATTTAACCAGATATGCCCAGTTATCTGCTTTTTGATTCTTTTTTTTAGAGGGGGGGTCTCAAAAATTATATTTCTGACTCTGGTGAAAACATCATCCAGTATGGAGTTCTAATCTTTCCACTAGACAATCAGTAAAGACATGACCAGAAATGTAATTCTTTCCTTTTCTAGTCTGAAAATTGTATATTGAATTGAGTTTGATTTGGGGGTCAGGCCAAGTCAAATGGAGTTGGTAGTGTTAACTTCCTACAATCATTAAAAGTCTTTACCTAACATATTTAGCAACAATGATAGCGACAATAATAACCGACATTAATGGAATCCTTACTCTCCACCAGCACTGTGCTGAGCATTTTATAAGTGATTATCTCATTTCATTCTCATCACTACACTATGAAGTGGGTACTGTGATTATCTACATAGAATAGACAAGAGAAAGAACCTGTGGGAGGCCGCATTACTTGTCTGCCTTCACAGTTATTAAGTAGCAGGAATTGAACTTGCATCTCTCCAGCTCCAGAGCCTTTGCTTCAAGGCACTTTGCTGGATGAGTCTCTGCTGAGATACTTTTCTTAAGAAAGAACAGAGCTATCATCTAAATAAATGAATCTGGTTCTGTTAATAAGATAATGGGCATGAAAATGCTTTGAGAGCTGCAAAGCCTCACATAAAGGTTAACAATTAATTATTACAAGAAAGATATTCTATAGTGTGGGAGGAACAGCAGAAAAGGGAAAGAGGAAAGATATTGATCATGAAATTAAAAGAACCATATCATGGAACATATCAATGTAATGATTATGAATTTGTAAAACTTAAGTATTCAAAGACTGGAAGGGAGAAATGAGAAGTAGAGGGAAAAGATTAATTTAAGGGGAGGTATGGAAATAAGGACAGAACTTTTCTTTCCTTGATTTAGATTCCCATTTAATCATTTGTACAAATTAAAAAGGCAAAATGCAGACTCTATGCACTCACACTGAGAATTGTGTGCTGAGGACTTTGGCAGGGCTAACCTTAGCCCTTAGAATACAGGGGGGCATAGAAAGGCTTTGTTACCAAACAGTGCTTGAAGAAACTTCAGATGCTACATGACAGATGTCTGTATTCTTTCATAAGGCCACATTCTTAGACATCAGCCTAGCGAAAAGAAGACTCTTGGAATGGGAGAGGACAAAGACTGTAAATTTTGTGTTGTGACCCACATATGGTTACAGGCTCCACTGTAGTTCTTAGAAGTGCAAGTTGTGATGGATCTCAAGTTTGAATGTTCCCAGGAACCAGCTAATGACCCTTTATGACTGTAGATTCTCAGGTTCAGTCCTTGACACTGCAACTCAGAAGGCCTGTGGGGCAGGGCACCGACATTGCTCGCCCATCCCTTTCATGCAGCCTGAGGTCCACATGAGAAGAGAGGAACTCTGAGTATTATGTATTACAGATTAGTTTGTTCTTAGCAAACCCATCTTTGTGAATTTGGGGAAAGGTACATACTTAGCACTATGTGAGGCCTGTTGCATCTCATTTCCTGCTTAAAATAACCTTGTAAGATTAGCATTATTTTGCAGGTAAGGGAACTAAGCATTAGGAAGGTTTAAATATTTTGAATGAGTCCATGTGACTAAGAAGAGTTGGGGTCAGGATTCTAGATTAATATATATTTACCCTTTTCAGTTGGCCATGCAACTGCTTAGCCTCTCTTTGGGTGAAGTGTATTAGAGCTCTTTTGTGATCGCAACAACTGTTACTCAGGGGAAAACTGGGCATTGTGGATGGACTGAACAAACTCAACCTTTGGTGGGCTTGCTCAGGGTCAGGAAATTTTAACCCTGAGGATGAAGTCTTTTCTTTTTGAATCTTGGGGTTCAATGTCTCTACCATAGGGTCCTCAGTGCAATCTATCTACTCCTCAGTTGCCTCCTAGTCCCTTCCCCATTAGGGACTCAGTGGATGGCTACCATTGGTCAGCCAGTGGTACCACAAGAGAGGGGAAGCCTGACACTTCCTGTACCAGGTCCTGGATTTGTCATGGTCATGAAAATGGGGGAGAATAGACATTCTCTGCAACTACAACCTTTCTTTCTTATATTTTAATAATACTAAATTATAAAAAGAGCATACTAAAATACTCAGTGAATACTTACTAAATTCTGTTTTAGGCTTTGTGCTAGATAAGGGAAGGAAGTGGGACTGGCCTTGAACATGACCAAGTCTCTTTCTCAGGAAGCTTATATTCTACAGAAGGGAGCAAAGAAATGGTAAAATATATATAGGATGTCAGACAGTGAACACTGTGTGGGGTGATAACGCAAGGAAAGGAAGATATGAAGAGGAAAGTAACTAATCTTTCTATTAGTTATCCTATACCTACAGATTAATACATATTCATGTGTAGATACTTTTTTTTAAGATTTATTTATTTATGCATACAAGCTGGGGTGTAGGCCAGAGATGTGGGGTGGTGAGAGGATTCACCAGAGACAGAGAACAAGCATATCAACTGAGACACACTGCTGAGGGGAGCAGTGGGTGAGACAGGAGAGGTCTGCTGTGCCATGTGGGAAGCTTCCTGGTCAGGGATCGAACTCGTGCTTCAGTGACTCTGGATAGCTTATAGTGCTGCGATTTAACCCATTGTGCCAACAGGGAAGACCCCCCATATTTGTAGATACTTTTGAAAACATTAAGCACTATGAAAAGAATATAAAATATCACCCATTCTCCTATTATATATATATATATATATAAGGAGATAACCACTGTGAATAGTTTGGTCCATTTTCTTTTGAACTTTTTCTCTATATTGAATGGGGTGATATCCCCTCTACTTTCTTAGTGTAACTTGCATTTTTAAAAACTTAATATACCATCATCATTATCCCATGTCATTAACATGAATTTATATTTAAAGGTTTGCTAAGTGCCACTGGAAGAATGTACTACCATTGATTTAGCTATTTCCTCTGTTGTTGGTCATTTAGATTTCCCATATTCAATCAGTACAAATATCACAGTGATGTTTATTACCTATTAATCTTAGTGTGGCTATCTAAAATATTTTTGAATGAATTTGTGTGTTTTGAGTCTGTTTTCTTGGACTCTTGAGTGACATTACCAAATTGCCCTCCACAGAAGCAGGGTGGAGACTCAGTCATCTTGCCACACCAGAGGGTAGCACATCCTCTACTAAGCTCTCAAAAGAGTTCTCTTCTGGACTCAGATTGAATTTGCTCCTATCTTGAGAGTCCATTTGTCTTGGGACTGAGGATATACATGTGCCACTTCCCAGTGAGATTCCAAGGGAATTTTCTGTCTGCACCCTGGAGGAGAACATCTCTGACCACTTGGGTGACTTCCCCAGACTCTGAAGGAGTGACCTTCATCTCTTCCCCCAACCTTTGCTTGAGTGAGTCTTAATCTATTCCTGGCCTCTCAGCAACCCCCCACCCCCAGGATGCTGTAATCACAGCACTAACCTGTATTCACATTTCCCATTATCGAGCAGAAATCCCCCTGTGCATCAACACAGCCCGGCTGCTTCCTAATGGCCCCAGCTCCCAACTTCTAATGGCCCTGTCCTCATTTCTCCCAAGAGCCAGCTCTTTTTGCTAGTGTTTTAAGATCCCTGGTCCAGACAAAATTTCCCCCATGATGTCCATCTGGCCAAATTGAAGGTGATGCGGGCAGTGAGACAGAGAGACGGGTGTGTCTGCATCAATAGGACAGAGGAACCTCTCAAGGCTATCCATCTTCTGTCTCCTCCAGTGACATTCAGCCACCCCCCTCCTTGTCTGTGATTTGAGAATGAGAGACGACGTCCCTAATTGCTGGTGCCATGCCCCAAAGATGGGTGGATGCTGAACACAGCCCTCCCTCTAGCCCTGACAATAGCTTCCTGGAGAAGCTGCTGCTTTTTTTGTGGGTAAAACCCTCTTGAAATGTAGACATTCCCCTTTGCAGTTCATCACAAGGGGGGTTTTCCCTTCTGAGCAAATATTAGCAAGGACAACAAAGACTCTTCTAGATGGTGATCTAGTCCAGGATTTGAACTATATGTGCTGTTCCTCAAGAAAGAGGCCACTCTTGACCTCAATTGTAGCTTCCTAAAAATGGATAAAATGTTGTGCTGACGTAAAGAATGATGATCAGAAGTGATTACAAAGCATGCTGCAAGCACAAAAGTAATGATTGTTTTAAAAAAGGAAAATATAAGCACTGAACAATGCCAGCATCTCCATTTTTTTTTTTCAGTTCCTCCAAAGCCACCTAGGGATCAGGTTTTCCATTTCTCCCTTCCTTGATCAAGTGAGAGATTGCCCATGTGCTTCCATAACCAACTGCTAGTACATGGATTTTTTTGCTGGGCACCTATACTAGGAAGAGAAGGGGGCCGGGGGTGAAGGATAAAAGAAAAACGAAAGCTCTTCAAGTGCAAATCCAAGAACTTATCTCTGAATTTGGATTTAATTGTTAACCAATAATTAATTATTGAAAAAAAAAGAGTCTTCTTCTACATCCTGAAAGGGTTCTTAGGGAGCAGCCTGGAGCCTTTTGGAGTGATAGTTATACCAATAGCAGAAGAACTTTCCCAATAGATCCAGGTGGGATGAGTTGCCTCCTGTAACTCCTGCTCACCTTCTCTCAGGTGCTTCCTGCATTCCTGCCTCACTGGGGTTTGAAGAAAATGTCATTTATTGGCTCAACAAATATGTCTGGGTTCCTACTTAGTTGAATTCTAAAGGTGCCTGAGATTAGAGGCAAGCAAACTAGAGAAAGTTTCTTCTTTCATAGAACTGTCATTTTAGGGAAGTTAAGGCAGGTGATCAACTGGTAAAGGAAACAAATGCAGTAATTTCAGGGCACGCACAGGGCAAGAGGAAATATGTAGAGGAGAAGATGAATATTAGTGCTGTTAGCAGCTGACAGAGAGCGATGGTGCCTCCCATCCACTATTCCATTCTCAGGAGCAAGAGGGAACTTTTTGATTCATGTATGATCATTGAAATTTGACATTTCATTACTGCTCCTTTCAACATTGTCTTTTCCCATTCAATAGACTATTAATGTCATGAAAGCAGGGGCAGGCCTGCTTTGGTGATGTCACCCTCCCAGTGTGGCACATTTGTGAGCTGAATGGTTGGATGACTGGCTGGCTGGCCAGGTGGATGAAGGAAGGCTCTGTGATTGATACTTAGGATGGGTGCAGGGTAGTCAGTGCCCATCAGGGAATCAAACAAATGGAGGGACATGAAGCGGCAGAGCAGAGGATGTCTGTGGAGTTGAATACCAACTCCAAGGATTTGGAAAATGGCAACTTTGTGGCGCTTCACCACCAACCAAGTACAGAAGCCCATAAAAGTGAACCTCAGAGTCCTACTTAGGTTGTACTAAGTCTAGAAGGGTTTCCATTGGAAGGCCATTGAGAAGACTGGTCAACTAAATATTTAATGGCATAATTCAGCCTCCTAAGAATGCAAGAGAGATTGTAGGGAGCAATGGGAACGTAGCCCTCAAACGTCTGTAGGCACTAGATTACGATCTTAATTAAGGTATTCTGGGTTCTTCCTTTATTTGCAGGGTTGGTGTGATCTCTGAGTCAGGGGCTTTGCTCTTAGTACACCAGGTTCTGTTAATTTGTGTTTAAACATTTAATCCACATCATTCACAAAAAGGTCACATTTTCTGTTTGGGTCAATTGGAAGTCTTGAATACTTTGTTGAATAATCAAATATCAAAAAGTCAATCTGACTTCATCAAAAAGGCAATGAATATTCTTATCAGAAGAGAGACTTAAGTTGAAAATTGAAAAGAAAAAAAAAGTGACTGTTAAAAACTGTCCATATCTGACCTTTTGTGAGTTTGTGACATAAAACATTTATTCTTTGAGCTGTCAAAGATGTTCTATTTAATTTTACATACATGCTATACACTTGGATCTAATACCCAAGGGTTTGCTGGGTCTTGGTTTTCTTGTCTGCAAAAAGGGGGTTGAGAATCTCTACCTATCTCGAGAGTTGTAAAGTTTCCGGAGGGGTCATGCTAAGGCTCCTACTCAACACTTTATAAAATTTGATGGCATTTGAATTTAAACTTTTTCAATTCGGGGGCACTGAAAGTTTAAGATATCTTCATAATATAAGCTACACTGTGCCAAGGCAGAAATCAGTAGGAGTCCAGTGTTCCTACTCCTTGATTATGGAAGCAGTGAAAAATGTGTTGATTTTATCTGTTTGGTGAGCTGTACACCCACCTACCAAGACCAGGCCTAAACATATGGTCCTAATTTCTTGTCTTGGGAGAAAGACCAGTATTCTTAGAGAAGCTAATTGTTGCCAGTCTCAGTAAAAAGTAGTGTCCCTTCCATGGAATGTAGATTGAACTACAACAGGCTCAGCTGACTGTTGTCAGTGGACCTGTTTGGATGTGATAAGGCAGAGCTCACTTGCCCATGTTAACTTTTCTACCTATTTGCCCTCCTCTCCAGTGTCTTCCCTATCTCCATGCATGACATCTTAGCTCCAACATCACCTCCTCCATGAAGCCTGTCTTAATTGCTCCAAATAACTTTAAGTCCCATTTTCATATACCGTGATTGTGTTGTATATGTACATCTCCTCTGTAATAGTGTAAGTTTGAGTTTGTGATGGGGTTTGGGTAAGTGTTTCTCCTACTTGACTGTAAGCACTGTGGTGGGAGTCGCAGTATGTCACTCCAGATCACACTCCAAGGACAGCTTGGGGAAGGAATAAAGAACACTTGCAAAAGGCTCTTGACTAAAAGAATACTTAAAGCAGGAGAGACAAAGCATTGTATAGGTAGGTGTTTCACTATGCTGGGCAAAGTTTGGGAGGGCAAGGGGCTTGCAACAAGAGGGAGTTAGGTTATTGTTCAGGAAGAAAATTGCTTTGCAAACATTCTTTACAATCTAAGGCTGCCTAAAGAGTTACTGGGGTCGGGGTAGGGGGGGCAGGGATGCCTGAGAAAACATCCAGCACTATGTCAGCCTCTGCAAACACAATAATTTGCTTTGCTCCAATCCCAATTTTTATTTTCCATAGGTTTTAAAAGAAAAGTTTTATAAGATAAACTTTATGGAGAAAGATTATGAGCAGGGTTTTGACTAGGCTTTCTAAGCCTGGGGGATTTAAGAAAGGAGACAGTACTATCTTTCTGGGACCTAGGGAGTCTCTGGGGCTGGGTGGAGCTGGAAAGGCTCTTACCAGCTGGGTAAGGCTGGGTATGGATGTTCAAAGGCACCTCCTTTAAGTCATCAGTAAAGAAACATCCCTTAGGCTCCCACTGTGTTAGGAAAGGAGGTGCATGCTGAGTCCTCTCCCCCTGGAAAGGGAAGAGGGAAAGCCAGTTGGGGCTTTTCTGCTGAGCCTATTAGGCAACTACAGACTGAGCACAGACATGCTTCCCTCTGGTGCCAGGCTCAGAACAAGGGTTAGGTAGGCAGAAACCAGCCCTGCCAGCAAATGCTACTCATATTCAACCCTGCTCCCAGCTGGGGGCCACTTCTCAGTAGATTCTCCATGAAAAGTAAGAAATTTCACTTCTCACTTTTGTTTCCTCTGCATTCCCAGTCCCTATACTTTGTTGTTTAAATTTAAATTTATAATTTACAGGCCATGGCCCTTGGAGAATAGAGATAGTAGCTGAAGAGCAGGGAGAGGAGGGCAAATCTGTGCTCCAGCCTTGGGTCTGACACTCCATTACTGTGTGATTTGGGGTGAGATTCTCTGCTTTTGTGTGCCTAAATGCCCTTACTTATAAGTAGGAGGAATTCTGAATGCCTTACTGATCACCACCATGGTGAAGCCATAACAAGATGAGCCAGGAGTGTCTTGGAAAAAAAAAAAAGAAAACAAATTTATAGGAAAAGAACATATTTTGTTAGATATGCTTAACTGAGCGATTCTGCATGAAATTAGAAAATAGTGACTCTCAGCACGTGAGTTACTGCAAGTCTGCAGTCATTGTAGGGTGATACTTTCACGGGTTGTATCATTGAGCAGATTTTGACTTGTGATGGGGATGGCTGTGTGGGTATGATCAAGCCACTTTTCCTCTCTTGAAAGACAGCTGCGTGAATGGCTAAGTGTTGCAGGGTGAAGATTAGACTGTTCCTGAAAGAGACCAAGTAGCTTCTGTGGTTTTTAGATTGTTGAACAGCCACATAACCTGTAAGTGTAAAAAGTAGTGATGGGGAGGCCTCCCTGGTGGCCGAGGAGTTAAGTCTCAGCACTATCACCTCTATGGCCTGAGTTCCATCCCCAGCCAGGGAGCCGACCCACAGGGCCCAGCAGACCTCTCCTGTCTCGCCCGCTGCTCCCCTCAGCAGTGTATTTCAGTCAATCTGCCTGTTCTGCTCCCCACTCTGTCTCTGGTGAATCCTCTCACCCCTCGCCCTTCTGGCCTACACCCCAGTTCCTCTATGCAAAAATAAATGCTTTAAGAAAAGAAAAAGTAGTGATGGGTGAGAATAGGTTTAGGTGATAAACATGCTCCCTGATGGCACTGGTGTCTGACCATGGAATTCAGGGTTGGGGCTGCATAGACTCTACTGAGACATGTACCCCCATTAAGAATTGTGCAACATAGGGCAGTGAACCCAGGTACTGGAACCAGAGAAATACTCATGTTCAAGTCTTCGTTCTCCCTGGGGACTAAGTAAAGTGTTTCATTGGTGTGTACCTCATTTTACCCATCTGTAACAAACTGAAACAGGTGAAGCACAGCAATTGATTAGTACGTTATTTGGTACACCATGAGTTATTATTATTATTATTATTATGAGTTGTTATTTTTATCGATGGTATTACTATTAACTCTAAGTCTCAGGGTTTCATAAGCCTCAGTTCTCTGTTCTTGCTGGGCAACTTTCAATGTCCAAACTGAGACCCTGCTTTGCAGCAAGAAAACATGCCATTCCATGTCAGGGGCTCTAGGATGTGTGCGTGCGTGCGTGCGTGCGTGCGTGCGTGCATGCGTGTGTGTTTGTGTGCATTTAGGGATGTGGGTGGAGATTGAAATTTGGAAGTGACCCAAAAGCCATTTTTTTTTTTTTTCCAAAAGCCATTTTGAGAGGGGAAAGTGAGAGGCAGCGGGTGATTCTGCGAGAGTTCACCGAGTTGATAAAGTCATTAAAACATAAAACACAGACATGCACCAGGAAGGAAAAAATAAATAAATAAAATAAAATGAAGCTACTCTCCCATGCTGCCCCATACCCCAGGGCTGTGCAAAGCCAGGATGGCCTGGGGAGCTGCTAGGAGAGAAACTAGTCAGACAGGTGAACCATCACAGGCCCAACCTCCCCATTGAGACGCTGGGTGGTGTCTCGCCCTGCCCAGCCCAGGCTGGGCCCCCAACGCAGCGCCAGCGCCTCCTAAAACAAATAAAAACAACAACAACACACAAGCGATAGGAGAGGTGCTTTTTCAGCCAGGACCCTGGGGCTCCCGCATCAGGCCAGGGTTGGGGGCAGGCGGAGGGAGGCACGCGAACGCCCTTCGTGCGCCATTGGTCCATCCGCCTAGCAACAGCCTCCGGCGGACCAATGGGAGCCGCCGACCCGCTTTGGGCTTCAGGCTGCCAAAAGTTCCCTGTTCCCTGCCAGGAAAACAAACCCGGGACTCTTGAAACTTCAGAGCTAACTTTTACTTATTTCTCTCCCTTCCTTCCCCCTGTCCTCTGGTGACCTGTCTTCACTCTGGGCTGATGATCGCTTTAGTCTCCAACCTCTGACACTAGAGGAAGGCATTTGCCGGAGGTCATCTCCTCCAGCCCAAGGAGGAAACCTCCAGATAGGTAAAAGGACAGGTTGAAGGGTAAGTCGGGCTTTCAGATCCCACTTGGTTCTAATCACCAGGGATCGCTTGCAAACTTCAATCCTAACAGTTTCACTTTCAATATATAGTGTTTTTTGTTTGAACAAGATCTGCAAGATCTGTGCTCAAAGGAAGGGCAGTTGGAACTCCTGAGAGTGCAGGTCTTTGTCCTGGGATTTTATAGGTCTATTACACTTAACCCTCCTTGTAATTCCAGGAAATGGGTCTTCATTTAAAACATGGACCACTGAGGTTCAAAATGGCAAGCCCGAATGTCCAGGAGACGGTAGTGGTGGTCTTGGAGGATCCAAGCCCAGGCCAGTCTTATTCCAAAGACCACTCCATTCCCATGATGCCTGAAACCTCCACATGTATTTCCATATATAAATCATAAAGAAAATGTGCACTTCTGAGATTCTGATGGAGTCTCTGTTTGTTACATCAAGCCAGGAAACTGGAAGTGCAGAATCTCAGGCACTTGGAAGTTCTCAGACTTGGTTTCATGCTCTTCGGTTGTTAATTTGAAATTCCTAAGTTTTGAAGATGGGGCCTTTGTTTTTTCCTTTTGTTTGTTTTTTCATTTTTGTAATGGGTCTGCAAGTTTTGCAGCCAATCCTGCATCCAGGTATACTCTCTTAGGAGAGTGGAATTTAGGAACTCAGGTAAAGGAAGAGGTGTGTCTCTTTTTTTTCTTCTCTCTCTCTCTCTCTCTCTCTCTCTTTCTGACTCTGTCTCTGTCTCTGTCTCTCTCTCTCTCTCTCACACACACACACACACACACACACACACACACACACACAGTCTTAGACTCTGCACACACCCTGCGGATTAGTCAGTTTTATTACACTGTAACTGTAATTTGAATCCCCAGTCTATTAAATGGGAGTGTATATATTTATGGCTGTGTTTATGTGTGTGTGCGTGCGCCTGGGTGTGCTAGCCCGGAGAGGGAATAGGGGATTGGGGAATTTACGACACACAGACACAGCCCTGATTATTGACTCTATTCTTTCCCTTTGGAGACATTACAGAGGATTTGAACCAGGCCCTGCTTTTATGAAATACATACTTGGGAGGTTTTGGAGTGGCTATAAATGCGGGTCTGTGTAAGAGTGAGGTTGGGGTGGCGCCAGGTCCCATGGGAGGGGACAAACTTTATATACACGATCATTGGGCCCAACAGAAGGAACATATATTCTTGCATCTGTTCTGTCCCCAAATCAGAGTCTTCTTTCCTAGAAGAGCGACACCTGCTTTGTGTTTGTACTGATTGTACTGATTTTACTCTCTGCATTAAGAGATTATAGGTGAATCACCAATGTGTGAATGTCTGGAAAAAATGAGAAGCAATTTGGTAAAGCTTGAGTCTAGGCTGGCATGGGACTAGGGAACATCAAGGAGCCATAGACGTAATGGCACCTTTCACTCCCTGGCAGTATTTTCAACATGGACCTCCAGCAGAGGATCCGAAGTAAGATGGGGGTGGAGGGCAAGTAAGAGACCAGAGAGTGCCTCAATGGGAAGGTTGGAAGCCCATCTGGACCCTTTCCCCTACAGAACAAAATCTGTAAGATGCTTAGAGATCATCCAAGGCATAGGTCAAACCCATTAAGGCTGGGGGGAAATATCAAAGTTAATTTCCCTCTCTCTCTGGCACCCATGTATCCTACACCAATACCTATGGAAAGCTAGCCACTCTCACAGGAGACCAGCCGCCCATGCAAAGCAGGGTTTGCCTGCCATGGGGAAGAAGGGCAGGCACATCTGGAAAGCCCCTGGTGTGGCCCAGACACACAGGCTTTAGGGAAGAGTTGGAAGTTTATTGTTTTAAGTCTCTCTGACTGTGCACATAGGGTTAAAATGTTACTGATAGATTGACTGCAATAAATTAAAGATGTATGCAGTAAACCCTAGGGCAGCTACTAAAAATAGCTAAAGGAATAAGTATAAATAATGAGTCGATAGTGAGGACAGTCTTTTCAACAAATGGTGCTGGAATAATTGGACGTCCATAGGCAAAATAAATGAGCATTGGCTCATACCTTGCACTCCATACAAAAATGAACTCAAAATGGATCACAGGCCTAGATGTAAAACAACTGAAGAAAAGATAGAGGGAAAAAAACCTCAGGGTAGGAGAAAACCGAGGATTGGCAAAGATTTCTTTGCTATAAAACAGCAAGTACGATCCATTTTTATAAATTGGACCTCATCAACATTAAAAATTTCTGCCTTTCAGAAGACACTGTTAAAATGAATAAGCCTGCCACAAGCTATGAGAAAGTATTTGCAAAGTAAATATCTGATGAAGGATTTCTATTGAGAATCTATAAAGTACCCTCAATACTCAATAATAAGAAAACAACCTAATTTTAAAAATGGGCAAAATATTTGAATAGAAACTTCACCAAGGAAGATAGAAATGTTAAGCCCGTGAAAAACTTAGTCATCAGTCAGTAGGAAAATTCAAGTTACAACCACAGTGAGACACTACTACCTACTAGAATGGCTGAAATCACTTTTCACAAATAGGATTGGCTATTAATACCAAGCTGACAAGAATAGGAACAAGTAAAATTCTCATACATTGTTGGTGGGAATGCAAAATGGTACAGTCATTTTGAAAAGAAGTTTGGCAGTTTCTTCTAAATTTAAACATATACTTACATACCCAGAAATTCCATCCCTGGATAGTTAACCCAAGAGTAATAAAAATATACTTTTACACAAAAGCCTGAATACAAATATTAATAGTGGATATTTATGCATAATCACCAGTACACAGAAAACATTCAGATGTCATTTAGCTAATGAGTGAATGGATAAACTAATCATGGTTTATCCATACAATGAAAAATACCTTGGAAATAAAGAGAAGCTGCTACTTCTGATACATACAACAATATGGATAAATCTGGAGTTGTTAAGTGAAGGAAGCCAGGCAGGCTCAAAAGTAAACATACTGTATAATTCCAACAGTATGACATTCTGGAAGGGTAAAAAATACAACTACAGGAACAGAAAGCAAATCAGCAGCCCCCAAAAGCTGAGGATAGAGAGGACATATGCAGTTTTGCGGGTGTGATAGAATTAGGTTGTATTTTGAACGTAATGGCAGCTATGCAACAATACACATTTTTCAAATTAATATATACAACACTAAAAGTTTTATTTTGTTGTTTATAAATTACAGCTCAATAAATTTGGCTTTAAAAGAACGTGATTGGGAAAAGGGGATTCTGGAACAAAGAAACATTGTTCCTTTGGCTCTGGGGAGAATGGTGGATGGGTCTCATTATGGTAATTTCTGAATCGGTCAGCTCTGATGAAAGGCAATAATTTTTTAAATATATGTATAGCTTTTCTTCCCATTTTTCAAAACTCAGATCCCGGGCTCCTGATGTGGTGATGGCGGGGAAGTGGGGAGTGATGGCATCAGAGCCAGCTACATCCACACCCTCTTTGCAGAATCCCCACAAGTTATCCCTGGGGACCACCGACTCCACAGAGCAGTTTCACCAGCACAGCTTAGAATAACCCAGTGTGTTCTGTAGGGCATCAGGTATGCAAGCAGGTTCATTGTGGATTCCGGCAGACAGGTAAAGGAATCCTGGAGTCCTCGGTGGATTTTGTTAAAAAAAAAAAAAAAAGATTTATTTATTTATGCATGCGGGAGCTGGACTGTAGGCCAGAGGTGTGGATGTGGGTGTGGGGGCAGTGAGAGGACTCACCAGAGACAGAGTGGGGAGCAGAATAGGCAGATTGACTGAAATACACTGCTGAGGCAAGCGGTAGGCGAGACAGGAGAGGACTGCCTCGCCATGTGGGAAGCTCCCTGGCTGGGGATGGAGCTCATGCTGCAGTGACTGGTGATAGCTTTACAGTGCTGAGACTTAACCCTTTGTGCCACTAGGAAGGCCCCTCAGTGGATTTTTACAGTCCTTTAATGTTGAATCCAGGGAATCAGGTACACAGGCATACCAGGCAGGGAGACCAGGTGGCGGGAGGGGCTGTGAGGTAGGCAACTCCCCAGGCCCCTGAGAATCTCCACACTTGAGCTCTCTTGTGCACTCTCTGGCTCTTGCCTCTCTCTGGCATCTCCCTCTCAATCTGAAGTCATCGTGTAGCCCCATAGTCACTATTGCATCTCAGTGTGACACTGTCCTTTAATCCCCTCCCTTCTAGGCCCAGGTGTGTGCACTGTCACACGGGTACACCCAGGGCCCTGGTGTTCAGAATCACGGAGAAGTTGCAAGACCGCAGTTGCCGGCTGTAGTGGCTGGCGGTGGGAGGGTGGAAGAAAGCCCGGTAACTTCGTTTACTCCACACCAGGTCATGAAATGCTCCATGGGAAGAGGGTTCTCCAACCCTAACATGTAGCAGCTCTGTAACCCCCTGTTTTGGAGATCCAAATGGCACTTTAGCATGTAAGTACTCTGAAAAGCACTGCAGGAAGGAAACCTGTTTGGACTTTCTCGAATCTGACTGTTCCATTTCCTTATTTGACTTTGTTACATAAAACCTATTAAATTGCAGGTTTCTATAGAAGAGAATAGAGTAGCATCTTTCTGGCATCTGCTGTAAACTCAGCCTGTTTAAGCTACATCCTATTTGTTATCCCATTTCTTCTTCACAATGTTCTGAGGTGGCTACACCTATTTTTAGAAGAAGAAATTTAGACCCGGAGACATCAGTAGAATATCCAAGTCTACACAGCCAGTGGGCTTGTCTCTCATCTCAGCTTTGAGACTTAGTTGATGAGCTTACAGGATGGGCTTAGCACAAGTAGGACTTGAACTGTCCCAGGTGAGTTCAAACAATTGCTGCTATTTACAGTTCTTCCCAGTCCCTGACTTTTCAAATTGGAGTCCCCCATCTGTAAATCTCATTTATCATGTAGTTGGTGATTGAATATCTTTTGGTTGCAGAAAGGAAAAACCCACTTAATCTAGAAAAAATAAAGAAAGGTAAAACAAATAGAAGCTATGAAGAACTTAGGAGGAACTCACAGAACTGTGAGTAGAACAGGCATCTGACCCTCACGAGGAATAGACACTGGAAACAGAAAAAGGCTTTGTATAGAAGAATCTCTTCTTCTCTCTCCTTCTCCTTCCCTCTCTATTTCTTCTCACAACTTCTCTCCATGGGTTCTAGGTTTTCATTCCTTCCTTCTTCCAGCTTCACCATGCAATGGGATAAACATGAGCATCCCAAATCTACATGTTCTTGCAAAGGACATCACTTGCAACTAAGCAACTCCCCTTCCAGTATCCCAAGTGAGAGACTGTCATTGGTCCAACTTGACTAGGTGTCTGCCTCTGGACAGCTAAACTATGTCCATGGGAATGAGTTTTGACTGACCTGTCTTATGAGAAATCAACTCACCTTCACAAACATTGCTTGATCTGATCCCCAGACAATAGCCCAATATTTCCAAAATCTCTCCATGATGATAAGAATCACCTGGAGTACTTGCACACACTCTCCGAGGTCCCAAAGCAGACCTGCTGAATCAAATGTTGACAGTGGTTCTCAGACTTGACTGCACACAAGAATCACCTGGGGAACTTTAAAGGTACTGTTGTTTGGATGCCATATCCTGAGTTTCAGATGGAACTGGACTGGAGGACAGCTTGGTCATCAGCAGTTTTAAAGGCTCCCTGGTTGAATCTTATGTGCAAAGGAGGTTGAGATCCACAGGAAGGACTTGGAAGGCTGCATGTTTAGTGAGCATCCCAGGTGATTCGTAGGGTGGGAGTAGTTTAAAAACACCCCTACAAGTTCTGTGCTCTGTTGGAAAAAGGGAACAAGCACTCTGACAGGTTACGTGAGAAGAAGAGGTGGGATCAAGAAGACTGTGCTAGCCTAGAGTTCTGCAGCCATCACAGGCCAGGTAGATTCACTGCCAGTTCAGGCAACTTAAAAGAGAACCTTGGAGCCCTTGGCACTATCCTCACAGCAACTTTAATAGCACACAGGGAAAACAAGCCAGCAGGGAGGCTGCAACTTGGTTCCCCTGCAAATCTCTATAGGCTCTTTCCTCTGGGCTTCCTCTCACAGCCTGCGATCATCCTCTCATAGCCATTCTCTGATGCTGCCCTTATAGCCTCAGCCTCCAGGCTCAGGTGTGCACACTTGCTCATGCCCACACCATACTCCAGGTGTCCACTATCATGCATGTGTGCTCCTGAGCCCACTCTCCCAAATGTCTTCTGCATTCAAGGCCACAGGTGAGAGCAACAGAGGCCAGCAGCGTAAAAGCCTGACCAGTTCACTCTATGCCTAGAGATCACCTAAAACCAGGCTCACCTGGTGTGATTTGAGCATCTTCTAGAAACTGGAATGTTGAGTGGTGGCTTGAAGAGAAAAAGGGAAGTGGTGTTTTGCAACCATCCCCGGGTGGGTAGGTTCATTGTTAGTTCTTGCAGACAAAAGATAATTTCGGAGCCTTCGGTAGATTTTTACTGAATGCTGCATCAGGGGACAGCCAGATTTCTCTTTGTAGTTCTCTGGCTGTCTCCTCTCACCTGACCTCCCTTTGTAGTCTTACCACCTCAGAGGGACAGCCCTTACAGCCCCACCCCTTGGCACAAGGGTCCCTACTGATATACGGGCATGCCCTGTGCTCTCTGGCCCAGGTGCAGTTGCAAGGCTGATGGTGCTGGTCCTATATGCTAATGGCAGGCAGGCAGAAAAAGCCTGATTTTTAACTCAAATAGTAAGAATCTTGGAGTCACTTATTGCTAATTTTATCATTCACCCGTACAGTCATTCCTTTATCCCATACTTGTCATCAATTCTATACTAGAAACCACACCAGCAAAGGGGTTAGGGACCTGTAGGGTAAATGGAAGTTACCAAGTTTTTTCCGCTCTCCCGCTATTAACATCAAAGAGCAACAGTGGTCTCATAAGCAGGCCTGATGGCAGGCACCAGGAGTGTGGTGTGGGCATGCGTAAGTGGGCGCCCCTGAGCCAAGACTGAGCATGTAAGGACTGCGTGCAAAGGCCCATGCGGAGGAGTACAGTGGAGAGCGTCAGGGAAGAGCTCCCAGAGGGAAAGGGGATAGGGATTTGCAGTGGGGCCCAAGTTGCTGTCTCTTGCTGGCTTGTTTCTGCTAACCTGTGAGGATGATGCCAAGGGCACCAGGATTTTCTTTCAAGCTGCCTAAACCGATGATGAACCTACCCAGCCTGGGGGTGTTGCAGAACAGCACGCAATGGTAAATAATAATATAGGCCCTTTGGGATCTTATAGTACTTAAAATCCCTTTGGCAGACTTAAAATGACTGGGCAAAGTCCTGACTGAATTAAAATATAATAAACAGGACAGTACACTCGCCTCCCGATTCTTTCTCAGAGGAAGCTTTATATACAATGCCAGCAAATGCCATGGAAACCCTGATGTCCATATGGAAATATGGCGGCAGACTGAGCACACCAGGCTCACCTCGAACATGTAGTCACAACTAAATCACAGCAGAGCAAAGTTGGTAACAGACACCCGCGGCATGGAGCAGAAACAATGGCCTGGCGGAAAGGGGTAGAAAGCACTTTAACTGCACTGTGTTTGCTGCTCTACTGAATAGCACAGCTCACAGGGCCGGCTGGCTACCACCAGGAGCACCCGCTACGGCTGTAGACTCGGGGCACATGTCTACATCAGGGACTTTGGATACCAGGCACCGTGCTGGACAAGGGGGTGCACAGAGTTGGCGTCCAGGACAGAGGCTGCACTCTGAGGGAACTATAGGTGCAAGGATGTGGTGACCAGAACTGGCTTACGCCTGAGGCTCCCACTATAGAAGAGCTGGAGCCTGAACCAACGGGAACAGCCGGGTTGGATCACCTGTGTCTCCTCATAGACGAGGCTATTACCTGCAGCCCGAGGCTGTGATATTCTGAACACCTGCCACCACCCTACCAAGGGCCAAAACTAAGACAACAACCAAATGCTTTCATTAGCCAGATTTTAAGCACCTGAATCCTAACAGCAGCACACGCACCGCAGGGTAAGGGGCTGTACTGGAAAAGCGACGAGAAGATGCCCAGCTGGCGACTGGGTCTCGACTCCAGCCCATGCCCAGTGATGCCCGGTGCTGTATCTCATGGTCAGTCTGCCTAGAGGCTGAAGCTGGCACAGACTCTGGGATATTTAGGCTGATGAGAAGTTGACTGGGAGGAGGGATCGCAGCAGGTACCCACAGCGCAGTAAGAAGCTTGAATCCTGATGCTCCATGGAGGCGACCCTCAGGGCTCCCATGCCCGGCTCCTATTACTGGTACCAGCTCCCTGGCACCTGAACAGGTGTAATGAGAGCAGTCGGGAAACATGTCCCTTATACAGCCTATAAAAACTGAACACAGAGAGAAGAGTTTATCATGAGTGCTGGAGCAAAAAAAAAAAATCCTGAGAGAAGCCTCAACCCCCCTGGACCGTGGTGTGTGCCTGGAGAGGAGCTCAAGGTGAGTTATGAGTGTTCACTGAGATAAACACTCTGCCCCCTGTGTTAACCCCGAGACCCGCGAGATTTTTAGCATCTAACAATCAAACAAAATTTCTAACACAATGGGTTAGTCTTCTTTTTTGACCAATTTTATGGATTTCTGTTAACTATTGGCTGCAGAAATACATACATACCCGTCACCTCTGGTCAAAGACAAGTTGCCAGGATTTGGAAGGTGGCTTTCTGCCCCAGCACTGGGCTGGAGGGGACTTCCCTTCCCTTCTTTCCTTCCTCTCTTTTTCTCCTCTCTCTTTCCTTGGGAGTTCATCTTTCCTGGGTTCATCTTTCCTGGCCTTTTACCTCTCAGTGCTGTGAAAAGGAAGGAACACTTCTCCAAATTAAATTTCCCGTTGCCACATCATTCCTGAGATCCTGGTTTTACTTCAAATACATGCTATTTAATTTTCTCCCTTGCCATCTTCCAAAGCCAGACAATTTCACAGTCTGCCAGATGATGTTTGATCAGAGGAGTGTTGCTGGGTCAGGGTTGTGTGGACCAGAAAGAGGACAGGGAGGGAGGACCACACTAGGGTGACCCAAGTGCCAAGTGTCTTGAAAGGTTTGTGTCTGTCCATTGTCTCCTCTTTAAACCCCCCACTCCCTGTGAGCCGTTGTTTGGTTCCGTTTTATTGATGCAGAAATTCGCTCTTAGGTGGCTTTAATCTCAGGGCTTGGGAGAGACTTGGGTGGTAGGAGGTGGCCAAGCCATAATCATTTTTACTTGCATTTGTGAGATGATTACTGGGTTTCACGTTCATGTTTGTGTAGTTTTGATGGGGGAGGGGGACAGGGGCATGACAAAAATCAAAGTACAAGTCAAATCAGAGGGCCCATTAGAACCCTGACACCGAGTCTGGAATCGCTGGGGGCGGGGCAGGTGGAAGGCGGTTCCACAGTTGAGCTCTGCCTGATCGTTCCCGTATATGTGTTTTAGGGACACATTTGCCTCTTCTGGGTCCTGGAATGATAAGCAGGCATGGACATGTCTGGTCTGGTGACTCCAGGCTCTAGTTAGTGTGCAGACCTGAATGGCACTGAGTATCCCAGCAAACTGGTGCTTTTGCAGTGCTCTGCTCACAAGGACCAATTTGGGGGTGTTTGTGGGATATCCAGTTCAGCAAGTATGGTCCCAGTTCCCAAACGGAAAGAGCTTTAAAAAGACCTTCAGAAAGACAGCTCTGCTGCTCTTTTTTGGTAGTTGGAGGGAGCATTTCAAATGCTCCCTCATTTCTCCTAGATCCTTTATTTTCAAATTGGAGTTTATGGAGGTTGATAAACTCAGGAACTCTCTCTCTCTCTCTCTCTCTCTCTCTCTCTCTCTCTCTCTCTCTCTCTCTCTCTGTGTGTGTGTGTGTGTGTGTGTGTGTGTGTGTGTGTGAGAGAGAGAGAGAGAGAGAGAGATAGAGAGAGAGAGAGAAGGGGGAGACAGAGACAGAGAGGGAGACAGAGACAGAGAAAGGGAGACAGAGACAGAGAGAGAGAGACAGAGACAGAGAGAGAACGAGAACAAGGTGTAGTTACCACACAGCATCACATTCAACACATCGCTAGAAGTTGCCCCATTCCTCACTGACCTTCCTTTCCTGATAAAACAGTTGTTCCAACAACTTCTGTAAAAGGAAACTATTCTCTGTGTACACAGGCAGATACATTTTAAAACTTTGACTAAAGCATTTTTTCCAAAGTTCCTATCATGAACGCCGATTATATATGTGTATGATTTCACACATGTGTGAATACATACTTATTTATATGATATTTATATCAATATGTAGTGTATATAGAAGCCATAAAGTGAACAGTTGAGTACGAACATTTGTATACACACGTATATGATACAGTAGATTTGGTCTGTTTTTCTTCATACCTGAAATGAAGCAAGAACATTTATAATTTAAAAAATAACATTAATCATAATAAAATGAATGCTAGCACCTTGTGATTCTTCAGATAGCTTGAGCTGTCCTGATATCTGTGTCCCTTCTCTCTCCCCTGTAGCCCCCCCTCCCCTTTCTACCCTTTCCTGCCTCTCTGCCCACACTGACTTGAAGAACCAGTTTCTCTCTCCTTGCCTTAACTCCAGCACCATAAATTTAAAACAAAACACATGGCCCAGGACAGGGTGCTGTCTTCGGTTTCCCATTGCTTTCTTCTGATACTTTTCTTGTTGGTTTTGGATTCTGTCACCCCAAACCCCAAGAGCACACTTTCTAGGTATAGAGCAAAATGCAATGTGTTTTTTTTTCTTTTTTTTTTATTCCTCCACTCAGCAGAATCTTGCTGAGTGTGTGGGATGCACCAACTCAGTGGTGCAAGATTTGATTGGAAGCAGCTGGCAAGCTCCAGCCATCTGGTAATACACTCACCAAAGAGGCTGTCCCTTGTGGTTGCTTAAAAAAACATGTGTAGTCTCTGGGTCACAACCGCCTTTCCTTTGTTCTCCTAAATGCTGAATGTAGCTTGCGTTTTCCCCATAGGCCCAGGATGAGGCATGGATAGAGCTGCAGGCTCACAAGATGGGGGATCCCATCTGAGCACACTATCGCTCTAGACCTTCCCCTTGGTTCCTATGAGGATTTATATGTCTCTCCTGCCCTTCACTGCTTATTCTCTTGGCCCCCTTAAAGCTCAGAAACCTCAGTGTTACTAAGTAGAGGGGCTGCCTTCCTGATTTCTCAAGGAGACTCTATGCATCCTGAAGGCAGGCATTTGCCCCAAACACAGAACCTGGCACAGGGTGACCACTTAATAACTGTTTTTAGAACCCATAAATGAGTTACTACAACCCATAAATGAGTGTAACCCCTTTCCCTCAACCTCTTCCCCCACTCAGCATGCCAGTTCTGGAGTGAGCGGCATGGTAGAATGACACAGACATGGAATTGAGGGTGCTTCTTGAAGCCCTGGCTTCACCAGTCTGACTTCACAATAGGAAGGATCTGTCCTTCAGAAAGAACCCAGACTTGCCCTAGAGGTTTCCAAATATCACAGACACCCTAGAGAGCTGCTTGTCCTACTGGTCAGGTGGGGAGTCCCAGGGAGTCAACATGTAGAAGCTTATTGTCTTGAACACTCATCTTATTGTGTGGGTCTGACTGTGGACCCCCTTGACTAGGGCAGGATAGTGGGAGCTTGACAGGGGGTCAGCTCTGTTGATTATATGTATATCGGAATTTTTATTTAAACATTTTAATAATATTTATGAATAGGATTTAGGAGCAAGTTACGATTTATAGAAAATGGGAGCTGCTAGTATTGAGTTCCCAAGTCCCCATTCCCCCCTGCATGCAGTTTCCCTTACTGTTAACATCACACATTAGTATGATACATTTATTGCAATCAGTGAGCCAATATCACTACTAAAGTCCATACTTCAGTCAGATTTCCCTAATTTACCCCCAGTGTCCCTTTCCTACTCCAGGATCCCATCTGGGATCTCAGTGCATTCGGTGGTCATGTGACCTCAGGATCTTCTCAGCTGTGATAGTTCCTCTGACCTTCCTGTTTGACCTTGACAGTTTTGCAGATGACAATGGATTACACTGGAGTCATGGATTTGAGGGAGGATGACCACAGAGTTAAAGTGACATTTCTGTCACCTCTTAGCACACCCAGGATTCATACTATTAACATGACTCATTACTGTTGGGGTTGACCATAATGACGTGACTGAGGTTGTGTTTGTAAGTTTCTCTACTTTACATTCACTCTACAGTTACCATGTCCCCTTCTTTCCATGCTGTGAGCTCTGTGGAGGGAGACCCATATGATTTTGTCCTCCAGTGTACACACGATGTCTTTTCTTGAGGGTGTGCACTGCAGTAGTTGATGTGGTCCTGTGAGTGTATCTCCACAGACCGAGCATGGATTCTCTACATAACTCTGATACTCTATAAATACTGGAAAATACAAATACATACCTAAGTTTGCATATGTGTGTGTTGGGAGGTCAGAATTCCATGCAAGTGAACGTTAAGATGTTACAGAAATCTATTAAGGATAAAGGTGTAGCTAACATACAGATGCCTATTTTCTTTAGAAATAAAGAGTATTTCATTAAGGAAAAGCTGGCTAAGTTGACATGAGGGATGTAATATAACAGCAGCTGCTGGCACTTCTCAGGTGCTTAGTAGGGCCAGTTTTGTACCAAGGATTTAACACACATTCCATTTCGTGTCAGTCTTTGAGATAGCTGTTTGGCCTTGGATAATTTACTTAACCTCTGTAATTATCCATTTCCTCATCTGTTTTATAGAGAAATACCTATGTCATCAAACAGTGTGTGGGAAATATGAGCTCATGTGTGTAGGGGTATCTCAGAGTTTAGTACCTTGCCCACGGTCACTTGGCTAATAAATGGCGGAAGTGTAGCTCAAATTCATGTGCAAATCATGCCTAATCCAGGTTGTGACCTCTACGCTCTCTGCTGTATGTCTCTCCTGATAAGGCCTCATCTGGTTTGAATAATTCCAGAAGACAGAGGACCTGGTGAGGATGTGGTTGTCCACCTAGAGATGCAGTTTTCCATTTTCTCCTGAAAATTGTCACCTAATTTTCAAGTAGGGTTAGGTAGAGCATTAGAAACCTTGATTAAATAAGTTTTTAAAGAGCTCTCCTTTTTTGTCTGTTCTCAGAGGGACATTCTAGCATTTTAGAGCATTCCAAGACCCTGACAATGCAATTGTTTTATTTCCTTTCCTCCTAAAAGCTGAATTACTGGAGCCTTCTTAGAGGATACTCTCCTCTTTTCTTTCTTGATTAGTTGTGCCTGTCTTTAGGTACCTACCACCCATCTATGTACACCATACTTCTGTCACCACTTGGCTTTTGGGGACCACAGCCACTGAGCATGAAGCTGAGTAGATGCCCTCTGAAGTTAAAAGATCAATGGGAAATCCAAACCATCCCTACCACTTCTCCTGGGTTTGTGAAAGTACCATGTTGACTTATTTTAATTCTACCCAACTCCATAGAAAGTGCAGAGAAAATCATGCTTTACCTTCTGTTCAAAACCTGGCTCAGAATCTTTGAGGCCATAATAAAAGAACAGTGTCTTAAGCAATCACCTGAAAGGTGGAAAAATGTAAATGTTGAAGCTTTGGGCTAAAAAGAAAGAAGAGTGGTTTTTAGAGGAATCTCTGGGAAGAAATGTCCCTTTATGGTGATCTCAAGGTGTCTTGAATTTTACATATAAGCTAGTTTTAACTGGTCTCCAAGTGGCCTTACAACCCACAAACAGAACTGGTCAAAGATTTTTATTTCCTCCAACCACGGGGAGAAAATGAAGGCATGGTCACTAGGTGCTTAATCAGCAGGCGAAGTCAAGCCTTTTATTCTTTGTATACTGCAGTCAACAGAAAGTTATTGCTTAATTAACCCCTCTGAATGAATACCTGATAATTAATAAACCCATGAAGTATACCCTAAGGCTTTAAGTTGAAGAAGGCTCCTCTCTTCAAGTGGAAAAGAGGGGAAAAAAAACATGCTGAACTAATGGGAAAAAATTCCGGTAGAAGGCAAAGCAATTAGGATTAGTGAATTCCATTTCATTTAAAGTTCCAAGATATAGAAGCCATTTATCTAACAAATTAATAATGGGAGTGACTTGCCTAATATAGTAACAAGTCCTTATATTTTATTAGTGGAAATCCAAACTGAGTAATTTAATGATAGACAAGCTTCCATATATATATAATTTTTTGTACCACTTTAAAAAAAATGTCACTGCATGCAGATAGTTTGAGATTTATGCATGCCTTCTAAATTAATCCCCACTTCAGCTTGGAATGATACATTTAATATTATGGTTCTATAGAAAATCAATATTTTTTTTAGTGTTTTCTTTCATTTTAAAGTGTTTTATCCTCTGGCTAATTGTGCCACCATAAGAACAAAGGAGGGTTGATAACATGGTGACTGTTTCACAGGTGTGATTACATTTACTATTGATGATAAATGGGGACAACTGGGGGGGCTGTCCACTGAGCAAAGGGGAGCTGGTGGTAGGCCAGAGGGGAAGAATTAACTTACAGTCACAATACCACTCTGTCTCTCTACATTGAGAGACAATATGAGAGATGTCCCCAAAAGTATTTATGGTGGTGATACTATGATGAAGATCCACTGTGCTCAAGTTTCTCTGGGAGCCTCTGGGATTTTCTTGGGGTCCAAGGTGGGTGACCAGGCACTAAAAACATTGTCTGATCCTTTCTCTGTCTGAGGAGGGATTCCTCCCTGCATTCAGTAGATCCCTATTGAGTCCCTACTATTTGCAGGTTTTGGGTACTCTTGCCACTTCCTCAAACATCATCTTTCGTCCTCAGAGTTCCTGCTTACATTAATCCCTTGAGAGCAAACTACTCCAAAGTGGTGAAGGGCAATGGCACCTAACTGAGTAAAGGAGAATGATACCCCAGTTGCACCAGCCATGACCTTGTACAAGTCTGAACCTCAGTTTCTAGAGCCTGCAAAATAGGCATATAAATCTTCCCTACAAAGGCTAGTTATTGTGTTGTACGGGGAACTTCTGAACATGTAGGAATGCTAATAACTTTTTCCATTTTCTTTTAGTATGCAAAAATATGGAGGGATCTCAAAGCTTCAAAAATTAATAATTGCAACCAGAGCAACACTAATTGTAAATACCGTTGCAGGCATCCTGCACAGAATTTTAAAATACTTAGCAGCCCTAAGAAAGCAATGTCACTTAGCTCATTTTAGAGATAGAGAAACTAGGATTCTACCTTTCTGATATAATCCATTAGTAATGCTATTGTTAACCAGTAATGAACATACATTGAGTATGGATGACTGCATACCAGGCGCTTCACACCTTTATCTAGTTTATTTCTTTGTCATTCAACAAATGTTTACTGAGTGATACAGATTCATGGTGGTCTAATCAGCACCTACAAACAGTAGAGAAATCACAAACCCAGTATTATCAAGAAATAACATATGACTATGAAGTAGATTAAGTTGTTATCTTTAGTTTATTGCTAGTCAAAATGTGGAGCTGAGATGTGGCTGGTGAATGGTGAACAATCAATTCAAATCCATATAGTTCACTTTTAACCTTGATACCATATTGCCTCTGAGAATATTTCTTGGGCCCAGGGGTAGGAGACATGGGGTGGGTGACTGAAATGACCCACTCTCCTCCAAGACTATGACACACTCAGGCATAGACAGTGTGACCACAGTCAGATCCAGCTTCTTAGCAGGTACCTAGGGTCGGTCTCGAGGGCATAGAATAGGGCACTTTGCCAACTGCCCTGGTTCTCACTAATAACCACTAATGACCATGTAACCTTGGTAAATCCCTCCATTTCTCTGTATTCCTCTCATCATTCTAATGGAGATAGCCACACCTGGCTTAGAAGGAACTCTGGAGAATAAAACAAGACTGTAATTAAAGTGTTGGGAAAGCCAAAAATCACAATACCCAACGATGCTGTTGATCCTAGTTAATGGTGGGGAGATGTGTTATTTGGGAAGAAGTTGAGATGTATATTGATATTCACTAGTTACTCTATTTTGATGCTGTCTCTTTTGATCTTGCCCGGTGACCCTATAAGACAAATATATAAAGGAAAATTGCCAACTGAAGTAGCAAATAGAGACTTGAAGTAGGCTCAACATGAGAGCTCGGGATAGTTTGGGTTGATTCCACTCATCTTTGCCCATTCCTGTTGGCATTGATTTGTCCTCCTCTACTGCTGAACTTCCGGTGAAACCGTCTTAGCAGATACATTCTATCCTTGCTTAAAAACAATCTTTCCTATATAGAATGGCTCTGATATTTGTACAAAGGAATCAAAGGCATATATCTAAATGCATGCTCAAAGATCAATTGCATTCAATAATATAATGGGTGTGTTTTTCATCTTTAAAATTCCTACAAGAGTGGTTTCCCTTTGCAGATTGAATTAGCAAAGTGGGAACAGATGAAGTTGATTGTCAGTTGTTCAACATGCAGGTACATGTTATACACACAGAGCACAACCTTGGGGGCTGCTAATGTGGGACGATAAATCCCTCCTTATAAAAAGAGTATTAGTAGCAATCTGTACCAATGCATTTCATTTCTCATATCCTTGTAAATCTTCAGAGCTGGAATGAAGCGCTTACTTCCTATTACCTCACTAAGATCAGAAGGTTCAGGACCATCCTAAAAATCCCTCTTTATTTCCCGAACCTGCTCTACTTCATCCTAAAGAACTATAGTGTCAACATTAAAGAGAACTAGTTAACAGGGGCTTTAAGAAAATTAAGAGTGCAGCCAAGTCTAGACATTCCAAAATGAGTGGATGGGGGGGTAGTACATGCCTTTGGTCCAGTTATTTCGGCCACCTTCTTAATGGACAATTTGGATCGCTGCACAGTCAATCCACTTAATTGCCTCCGTGTTGGCCATTAAAACAAATTGAATGCGCTTTGGCCAATTTGGTCATGTCATAAAGAAATGGTCTATAGGGCCCACGGAGAAGCAGAATTTCAACCATTATTCGATTATATCTGATCAATGGAGACAGTCTGTATGGGAAACCAGGAGCCAGAGTGGATTATCTAGGAGCCCCCAGCCTACTTTGCTGACTACATTAGTAGGATCAACTGTCAACAGCAACAAAATTAGCCAGGTGGTTGACAAAGCATCACCTTCCTTCGTCCTGGGGAGAGAAAAGTCAGTGCCTCATGATTTTGCCTAAAATATCCAGTCAGCAAACCAACAGGTCCTCTTTGCTACTTTGAGTCCTGAGTAATTTGAGAAGGAGAAAAAAAAATTCAGAATCTCCATTGGCTTTGACCTCTAACGTTGGTATAAAAATAGACCTCAGGCTGCATTCATTGTGATTAATGCCTGGTAAAGGTAATTTAAGCAGGACCTAATTTTCTTATTTTTCTAGATCTCATCTTCATGTACTGTACATTTCTCTATACCTTTGCTTTTCTGAGAAGTCTCAGGATCTTCCACTACTGAGTCTGTCATCTGAAGTCACATTGGTTTTCACTACCTTTGTGAGTATGGATAAGAGGAATGACCCTTAATAAGGGTATTGCTGGATTATACATTATATTTTTAAGCCAAGGAGAAATAAATGTGGGCAGTATTTACTGAACATTTGTTATATGCTAAGTGCTAACCTCAGCTTTTTAAATATATCGTCTCATTTAATCTTTAACTGACCCTGAGAGGCGGGTTCTGTTCTCTGCTATATAGATGAGTTTAATAACCTGTCAAGGTCAAGGTCATCCAATAATGTCAGAATCAGGATATAAATCCTGGCCCCTCTGGCTTCAAAGCTTGTACTCTCAAATAACATATTTCCTTAAGTACCATTGATAATGACCAATTTCAGGCCAACTTAAGGGACAGATTTTTCACCCATTTGTTTTTATAACATTTGTTTCACCAATTTGTTTTCACTGTTGGTAGTAAGTTGTTCTTGTGTTAGGTGTCGTGGGGGTACAGAATTGAAAATAATACCATCCTGCCTTTAAGGAACAGAAAATCTTAACTGGGGAGATGAACTTGCATTTCAGTAGTACAAGTTGGAAATGGTTTGTCTGATTAGGCAGTAAGTCTCTTCCCTTGCTCCCTTGCTGAGCGATGAGACTTCACTCAGCTCTTCTCTCCAGCTCCCTCAGCCTCTGAAGGAAACTGTTCTCAGTTAGGGGTTCCATGTTTGTAGGGAGCTTAGCAACACTATAGGAACCCAAAGAGACAGCTACCTGGCATTAGTCAGCAGGGAGTGCTTGTCCGCTCTTCTAGTTGGGCAAGCGGAACAGACAGTGCTGAATGCTGGGGGTCATCTTGCTGGCGGTTCATACCAGTGAGGGTTTGTTTCTCATGGTGGCCTCATACCCCTAAATAGGGGCCCCAGTCACCTCAACATGGATTGATTAGAAGGGAAAAGAGCCCTCATCCTAGAGTGCCGTGTGATACTCTCATGGAAAAGGATGAGGTCTGGCTCCCTACCTCGACCCGGTTCATTCTTCCTCAACTACCCTACATCCTCATCCATTTCATCTTTGCCAATGCAATTGTTAGCCAGCCTTTAGGACGGAAAGCAAATGGCCTCACTTCCCTGCTGATATTTTTCTGACCATCTCAGGAGGATGACTTGAACATATCTACTGTAGTAGTCTCTCTCCTTTCTCCCTCCCTTTCCTTCCTTTTTTAATGAACACTAAGGAACCAGCAGATGATTGTCATTGTGCTAGGTTCAAACCACTGAGTCAGTGGCTGCTATTTTCTGAATGAAGAAAATACTATGTTCTGTACCCATTGACTTTTTATCATTCCAACAAGCATTCATAAGTGATTTCAAAATTAGGAAAAACCTTTTTGAGGTTTTTTCCTCAAAAAGGGCAAAGTGATAATGTCCCAGAAACCATCAAGAACTGATATGTGAGAACTCAGATTCAAAGAGTGTTGGATAAACTCATGATGTAGAGGCTTAAGGCCAAAATGGTTTTTGATAATAGAAAAATTGGGAAGGACATTTTACATGTGGCAGAAGATCTGAAATTCTCATATTGGTTCAGCTATTTGTTTAGAGAAGAAAGTGAAAAAGTGTAAGGTGATAGTGGTTACCAGGTCAGTATAAGGGCAGGGGGAGCAAACCAGCCAGGGGCTTCCTGAGGCTGGGGAGGAAAGCTCCTGGGAGATGCATTTTAAGCCTGATACCAAGTTTCAAAAAGAGGACATTTAGCTGTTATAGCTCTATTCCAGGAAAACACCAAAAAAGCTCTTTGTCGGGGATGGGAGCTTGAGGCTGAGGGCTGCTCTAATACAATGATATCCACAGAAGACAAGTCTGAAAGTAAATTAAAGATGATAGAATAAGCATCATGACTCTACAAAAGGAGGGGGAGAAGAAAAAAAGAGAGTACATAGAACCATCTATGTGGGTTCAGTGGGGGAGGGGATAGAACTGGTGTTGGAGAATTAGCTTTGGGAAGAGGAATAAGAAGAAAAGGAGATGGCAAGATAGACTTATATCAGGTGGGTAGTTGAATGGAGACACCAAGAGAAGAATGTTGGTTAGAGGTTGAGTGGATCTAGTGGCCAGTGGGAGAAAAGTTAAATCAAGGAGTGAGACTATGTCTTAGTTGGAAGGATAGCACAATAATAACTTTCACCACCCCCATCACCAATGCCATCGTTGCCACCACCACTGCAACGGCAACAAGGCCTCCAAATTTGTGCATGCTTTCTGTAGATCAGGGAGAGTTCTTGACATTATTTAATGCTCACAGCAACTTTTATTTTCTTTCCAGATTTAAAAGGGAGGCATAGAGATTTCAGAAGTTTTCCACTGAAAGTACAGTAAACTGTAGAGCTATGCTTTTAATTAATTTTAGCTACTACAGAAAAGACAATGACACATACACAAATGGACAGGGCTAAAGAACAAAATAAATTTCAAGCCTTACCTTTTTTCTGTCTTTGGAGAATCTGATCTGCCCTTCAGAGTCTCATGTAGCAATCCTGACCTGATCTAAGTGCTCATGTTTTGCCCAGTATTTGCTTCCTGGTGGAAAGTTACTTGCCTCCCAGAAGTCCCATTGCAGTGTGGCTAGTATGACATGGGCTACCTGCCTTAGGGAAGATCTCTCCTGCATCCCCTGCTCCCCAGTCTCCCTCTCTAGTCAGGCTGAGGGGGGGCTGTAGAAAGGGGATGAATGAGATTTTAGCAGCTGCTATTTTGATGAATTCCTTGCACTTCTCTGGATGTAGCTGAAGTCCATAATGAGGACCCCAGTGAGTGAATTACATACCGCTTGAGGTCCTGGTCTGCTAAAGAGACATTTTACAAACCAGATCAAACCACATGATTTCAGTAATCCATTGTTTCTCTTTCCTAGTTTGAATTAATTGTGTGTGTGTGTGTGTGTGTCTGTGTGTGTGTGTGTGAGAGAGAGAGAGAGAGAGAGAGAGAGAGAGAGAGAGAGAGAGAGAGAGAGAGGCTCTAATTATTTCTGACTTGACAGTAGACTTCTCTATATAGCTGCAAACTTTGTCTTAGAGAGGCCAAGAGAAATGAGAACATTTGACTTTCAGAAGCAGAAACTAAATAAAAAAAAAATTAAGTCCAGTATTTCAGATGAGAAAACTGAGATCTGAGGTTTTGGAATGCATATACCTAACTGATGAGGAATTATTTAAAGAGTTTATGTTAAATGCTTGCCAAAGATTTTGAAGCCTTTCATCTCAATGTTTTGTTATTAGTGAACTTCAGCCAGAGATGCTTCATTGGAGGGGAAAAGAAAAGGAGCAACCACTTTAGTAGATGGGTGGCCACAACTTTCCTACAATTGCTGTTCAAAAAAATCACAAATTACACAAAATGAATGAAGTATAAAGGGACTTTCATTTTATAAACCAGGATGCTGCAGAACTACTTACAATGGAAGTTCTGTTAGTGAATTTTGAATGACTTCACCTTTACAATCCTCACTTTACGCAGAACTTTTCAGCAGCGATTACTATGTAGAGTGAGAGATACCTGGACCTTCAACCTCCTAAAACATAGTGATGATTTTTGCTCACCGTGTTTTCTTAGGTCAAAGGGCTAAAAGATTAACAATCTTGATTTCAACTGTTTCTGGGACTCTTTCCAAGAGTGAGCATGTTGTTAGGGGATCAGCTGTGAGTGTGTTTGGTGTGTATGTGTGGTGTGTGTTTGGCAACAGGAAAGTTTTAGGAAGGAGATGTTAGCTAATAGGATTCAGAGAAGCCAGGGTACTTGGAGAGGGGTTTCTCCTTTTCCAAGCCAATAAATTTATAGTCGATAGGATTGAAAATAAAAGACAATATTTACTTTTTAATTTGGGGGGAAAATCACATAGTGGATCAAACCTTAGAGTTTGGAATCTAGACTCCAGTATTATAGGATTGTGCTCTGTCACGTCCCTACTAATGAGCCTTGCACAAATCCCTGAACTCCTCTGAGACCCTCGTCCATGAAACAGTTGCCTTTGAAGATGTCCAAAGATTTTTAAGTGAGCAAAATGGTTCTTCCATCTTTAGACCTACTGTCCAGAGGCCCCTAGGTCAGGGAGGGGTTTTTACTTGAATATTTTTTTTTCCAAATGAGATGATGGGCACATTATCAAAATTACTGTGTCAGTATTTAGATGATGTCATGTCCCTTGAGAGAAGGGCAGATAGATATATCAGGGCTTGGGAACCCACAGGTCTGGCTAAATGGCAGTGGATCCCCAGCATTTGAACTGACTAGACCAGTTCTAGGGAAATAAAATACTCTGAGAAAGCCACTGCCCAAAGATGAGTTTGGACACAGCAGTTGGCTCCTCGAGCACTAGCTCGAGGTGCACTGAGTGCCTTCTCTGTGCCAGATTAGTCATTCAGAACCAGCTCGCATCCTGCTTGTCCTTCCATTCTGCAAAGCCTGCAGTGGGCTACCAGCCCTGAGACTCCTCACCTTCCATTCGAGGGCCTCCCAGGAAGGTCAGGGTATCCCCTTCTTGCCAACACCTGGCTCTGTACCACTTAGCTTCTCTCCTCAGTGCCCCTGCCCTCCCTGATATGTATATCACTGCACCCCTTCCTGTCATCTAATCCCACAGTACATCAAGCCCTGCTTTATTGTTTTATTTATTTTTTTTTTTGACTTCTAATTTTCTTACATTGTTGTTCATTCTTGTACAGTATTTGATTTCTCCCCTCAGGAGTAGTCCCCATAAATCTCCCACCACCACATCACCTGTGCACACCCATGGTCCCTTGTGCTCTTCCTCCCCTCTTTTGATCCTTCTCCCTTCTTCTCCCTGCTTTATGCCTCAGATCTATAGTTGCCTGCAAGTTTTGTCTTTTTTTTTTTGGACACTTTGTTCAGTTTCCTGCTATTCCTCCTGCAAGTTATATCATCTGATCCTTTTCTTTTTCCTTCTGACCTGTTTTGCTTAGCATAATCCCAGGTCCATCCATGTTGCTGCAGATGGCATTTATCTTTTTTGATTGTTAAGTAGTATTCCATTGTGTGTGTATATATATATGTATATATGTGTGTGTGTGTGTGTGTGTGTGTGTGTGTGTGTGTGTGTATATACACACACACCACATCTTCTTGATCCAGTCTTCTGTTTTGGGGCATTTAAGTTGTTTCCATATCTTAGTTATTGTAAATAGAAGCACTGTTTTAAACGTTCCCTATTTAGAAAGGTGTCTCTAGTTCCAGCCCTCCTGGGGTTTGACATCTAAGCACTCCTTATCTCCTGTGTGAGCCCATCTCCATTTTTGGGGACCTCATCCATACATGGGGAGTGCTGGACCATTGCTCTCCCAGGTAGGGGCCTCAGCTGCTCAGCTCTGAGCACCTGGTAGAACAGGTGGCACAGAGAAGGCACTCAATGCACCAGCCATAAATGGAGGGGAGGGTGCCCCCCTGTCCTTTAGGTTCCCTTTTGTGTGTTTCCCACTTATCTAAAGCATTCTTGAAAATGTAGGAATTCCTAAAGAATGCTTCACTTTGTGTAAAGGATAGCCCGTCACTGTAAGGTGTCACGACCTGTTCACCCTTTCTGTTAGCCCCCTATGGGTGCTGTATAACATCATCACAGACTGAGTGGCTTAAAGCATCAGAAAGTATTCTCTAACAGCTTTGGGGGCTGAAGACTGAAATCAAGGTGGTGTCGGGGTCTTGCTTTTTCCAGCACCCCAGGGGAGGGTCTGTTCCTTTCTGGTAGCTTCTGTTGCTGGCAGCACAGCCCTCGGCTGCCCTTGACAGTTGGGCGCATCACTCCAGTCTCCAACTCCATTGTTACATGACCTGGTCCTTGTGCCTGTACATCAGCTCCTCTTTGTGCACATCTGTGACTTCACATGGCATTTGTCTCTGTGTGTTTCTGTCTCTCTTTTTTTTGTCCCTATAAAGACAGAAGTCATGTTAGCTGAAGGCCCACCTGACTCCAGTGTGATCTGATCTTAACTTACATCTAAATTGTATCTTCAAAGACCCTACTTAGAACATTCACAGGTACTAGGGGTTAGGCCTGCAACACCTTGCTGGGGGAACAGTTCCACCCACAATAACCTTGAACAGGTGACTTGCCTACTCAGGCTCAGTTCATGCCTCTGAAGTGGAGAAACTTCTGTCCACTATTTGGAGGTCAGGTGGGGATTAAGTGAGAAGATGCATCATGCCTCTTGTTTGGGAAGTTTGCCTGTGACTTGTCTTCCTTTTCCTCCCTTGTCCCCTTCCTAGCTGTTTGCAATATAAAATATGTACTGTTAGGGAAGCTCAGCAGGTAGGATTTTGGTCCACAGAGGCCAACTAGAAGGACAACAGGCTATCCATTATCCCTGCGCCACCTTCCTCCCCACTAGGACTCTCATTGTGGTTAGATATTCTGCTTAACTTACTCTTCTCTACGTAACATGCAGGGCCTGGACCTGGTCAAATGACTCTAATAAAATTCTGGGTGATTTTAGGACATCAGGCCGAGATCTGTGTCTTTGCCTGGTTACCCTGTCGTGAGTGGTTATTTTTTCATGGTCAAAACAAATAAATACATAAAGAGTGCCTAAACCCTATAGGGAATCAAGTTTCCAGACTGCGTTCTTGTGGCTGACTTCTGAATCATGGTTTAGTAATTAAAAGAAGAAAACACCAAGTTGATTTGGCAATGAAACATAAATTGTACCTTTGTGTAAAGGTCAAATGTGCATTGTGATTAACCAGACAAGTTACACTTTATCCTGGTTAAAACAATACTGAATGTTAAGACTATTTCTGGGACTCTACACCCCCTCCCCAGCACCCTTTCCCTGTCGAAGTTCGCCGTTGGAATCTGACTTGCGAGGTTTTATGTTTTTTTTTTCTTTCAATTTGTGAGATGATTTCCATATACTGCGGCTTGGCAGTCTGCTCTTGAGTGATACTATAGCATTATCAGGGTGCCGACAGCTGCTGTAGAATAAACAAGCAGTGAGCACTAAGCTGGCAAGTCCATATGGTTTGGAAAATAAAATGAAATGAAATAAAAACATTTGTTATCATTTTTGGAGGTTTTGAACACAGCCAGCTTCAGCACCAGTCTAATGCCTCGCCTGACTTTCTGTTAAAAAAAAAATCTAAATGGGAACATTTTGTTTTGCAAGGAAGAGCAGCTTAGTGTGTGTGTGGTGGGGGTGGGGAGTGGACAGGGCGAGAAGCCGCCACCTCCAGCTGCCGTTGCTCACCTCGGGGGCAGGGTCTCGTGATGGGGCGATCTGGCTACAGCCTAATGTCTGGATCAGGGGAACCAGTGAAATCTTCCACTGCTGCTTCTCTCAGACGCCTGAGAGCCCTGACTCACTGCCATTCTGGCTCTCCATCCCCTTGCCCACTGTCCCAGGATGCCGCATGGAGGCCTGTCCTGAGGGCACAGCACAGAAAAAAGTCAGCATGGATTTGTTCTCCTGGAAAGGAAGTCTAAGATAGTGTCTGGAATTATAAGGTCGTATGCTTTTATTTTTAAATGTAGTAGTAATAATAACACTAACAACTAATAATCATGGCAATTAGCTCCAGCATTTGTAATGTGCTTGCCTACTCACAATGCACCTGGCTATATGGCACTTAGCCCCATACGGGCATGTCAGGCTTCAGTCTCTATCCCGACCCCTCTTCCTTCAGAGGTAACCTTGCCTTTGCTGGTTCACCCATTAGGTTTCTCATACATGAGGTGGGAACTGGAATTTCTACCCCAGGATTTATTCATGATACTTTTTGTTAATTCTTTTTTTTTTAAGATTTATTTACTCATGCATACAAGGTGGGGTGTAGGCCAGAGGTGTGGGGTGGTGAGAGGATTCACCAGAGACAGAGTGGGGAGTGGAACAGACAGATCTACTGAAGTACATTGCCGAGGGGAGCAGCGGGCAAGGCAGGAGAGGTCTGCTGTGCCATGTGGGAAGCTCCTGGCCGGGTATCAAACTTGTGCCGTAGTGGCTCTGAATAACTTCACAGTGCTGCACTTAACCCCTTGCGCCACCAGGGAGGCCCTTCATGATGCTTTTTTGATAACCAATAATATGGCTGAAGTCCAGTATGCATTAGGACATCCCCCGATATCATAAAAAATGTCTTTGCTTTTGGTGAGAGGATCTGAGTTTGCTGTGACCACATGGCTTTTTTCGGCTGATCTGAAGTGGTGATGCGCATTTAACATGCATTTAAGTCACATATAAAAATGGAAAATGAGTGAGTAATTATATAATACTTGCAGATGAAAAATAGAAGAACTGTGTAGTCCAGGAGGGCAGGGTCCTTGTCTGTCTCTTTCACTTTGCGTGATCAGTGCCGGGCAGGGTGCTAAAGCTGAGACTTTCTGGACAAAGTTCATTTGCCTGAACTTCAGCTTGCATATAAGTGAATGGGGGAGTGCTGGCACAAGTAAGCACTCAGTGCATATGAGTTGAGTGAATGAATATGTATACATGCAACCTGGGGACAGAGAATGGTAAAGAAGGCGGCTAGTAGGCATTCATGTGCTGGCAAATTGACTCTGAAAAAATTCTGAAAACCTGATTTGTAGTGATTAACAGTTCTGTGATATAAATATTCCCACCAAGGCTGGTGGTGGCATGCTACCAAGAAGGTTGAGCTGGGAAGATGTGCTCGGTCAGCCCCTGTGAGCAGGGACCCTCAGCTCCAGCATCACTTTGGCTTGTGGCTTGTGTGAAATGGTTGGAAACACATGCTCCATTTCCTGTTTATTTTCTGAAAGCATCTCCCAATGGGAGAAAGGGAGGTCTGGGGACTTTCAGATTGCTTGAGTTTACATAATTTTAATCCCCCAGCCTTGGTTTTGGCAGAGAGGGAGGGGATGAGAGGACATGTAGCGGGTGTGGAGGAAGACCTGCTGGGCCCTGGGCTGACCATTGGTTGTGACTAGCTATAGAGGAAGTGTGTCCTCTTACCCTTCACTGCCATGGTACCCTCCATCCCCTGCCACCCGTATGTCTGCAGTGATTAACCCAGGCACTTGCCAGGCAGCTAGGCCAGGTGTTTCCATTCCTGGTGCCATTCCTAGTGTTTCCTTGGCTCTGCGAAGGTCCCAGTTTTTCATTTTCTTCCCGAGAATTCATTTCCTTGCAGTTAGCTCTACTCTTTCCCATCCTCTCTTGCAAAATCGCGAGGACTGGCATCAGCACATCTTTGTACAGTAGGAGAATATATTTGGAATGCTTATTTCTGAGAGCTGTTAGAGATGACTAAAAATTTTACACCACACAGAAGGACTGACAATAAATTTAGGAGTGGCAAATGGAACCACTGTTCTGTTTCTCTCTCGTAAAGACGTAACTGCAAAACCTGTACTTCAATACTAGACCATCAAATCCACGGTGCCCGTTGATTAACAGCAAAAATGTCCTTGTGAAAACGATACCTTTAGCTGGGACCTGAGGCTCGCACCAGAAGCTGACACTGAAGGTTTATTTTAATGCGCAAATTGGAGTGAATGGTGTGAAAAAAATTCTTTTTTTCCTGGAATATGCCACCTGTTTCTGCTCCTGGGGAAATGTCTTCCAAACTTGTTACCAAATCTGTAGGCTGAGCCAGTCCCACTGTGGCATATGGCCTACCTGAAGACCTCAGCGCCCACCAGGCGCCCACAGAGGGCTCGGGAGTTGATGCCTGAGTGATTTACAATATAACGTGGTATCCCCAAGCCTCATTTTCTTTCATACCACTGAATGCTTTGTTTATAATGAGACATTTTTAGATAGAAATTTGGAAGGAAAGCACACAGCACTTACGTGAAATGGGAGCCTATTTTCTAGGTCAGGGATGATATCTACCAGTAGCAGATAGATTAATATGTATTAACCACACTGGCAGAAAAACAAGACAAGAATTAGGTGATGCGAAAAAAGGAGGATGAGAGGGACTCAGACGAGACAACGCCCTGACACTTAGAAGTGGTGCCCTCCATATGTGTGTCTGTGCGTGCTGTTCCCAGACTCCCAGTTGTCTTTTCCACCCAAATGACTCCTACTGTACCTTTGGATATCAGGCGAGCCTCCCATAAACCTCAGGACTGAGCCAGGTGCCCATAGTGGATGGCCCAACAAAATGCTCTTCTTTGTGGGGTGCACTGTGACTGTGACCACATTCTCCTCTGTGATGCCTTGTTAGATGCCTGTCTCCCTCACAGACCTCCATTTCTGAACTGTGGGATCCCAGAAGCGGAGAGGCCAGGCTGGGCTTTGCATGAGGACTCCAGGACCCTCAGAGAGGCGGTGAATGGTGACCGGGGGGATGTCTGTGATAACTGTTTTTACCTGATCCTTACTGCGTGGGCACAGCCCTCTCCACATGTGGGCCCTCAGGCCCGACTTGTGACAGAAACAGGAGAGGAGTTCAATCCCCCAGCTTCTCAGCACCCCCTCTCAGGTCCCATAGAGGTTGCTGACTCCCAAAGGAGAGTCACCCACAGGGCAGAGGCAGAGCTCGGACAGGACCCAGTGTCCCGACACCAGGCACCCTCCTATCCCCAAACCAGTGACCAGGTCTCCCGCAGGCGAGGAAGGGAAGGGTTGAGCCATCGGGAAAGGGCAGTGGAAAGGCAGGAGGAATAATCATGACAGAAAAGATTTGCTCCTGCCTTCTCCTTTCTTCTTGCATTAAGGACAAGCGTCGCCTGCACACGTAAGCACAAATGGGAACATGATGAAGCATCACTTTTTCCGGGCCTGTGACTAACTCCTCAGGGGAGTGGGAGAAGCTGGCCCTCAGCGTTGGCCCTTGAAGTTTCCCTCAGATCTCTGGCTGCAGGGAAGCCCTGCCAACCCACCCTGGGAGCTCATTCGTTCATTCATTCATTCACTCACTCATTCACTCCACAGATATTTGTCAAGGGTCTGTGGGATGCCGGGCATTGTACTGGGCGGGATGTGTGTGGATCTGAGTGAGGCTTGTCACGTGACCTGCTGTCTCAGTCCTGGGATGAGGAACTTTCTGTTTGTAAACCGACACACTGCAGGTGATCTTGGGATACAGTGTAAATTACTGTACAGCGTGTCCTTCCCAAGAATCACTTCCATCAAGGTCACCTGAAAGTATTTTCTAAAGTGTAAATTCCCAGAGATTCAAAACGTCTGGGGGGACCAGATCTAAGAGGCTGCATTTAAGAGAGGTTGCATTTAAGGAACCCAACCCCTATTTTTATTGTGCATATTTAAGTTTAAGAACAGCCTAATTAGTGTTTAAGGGTAAGAACTTGGAAGTCAGTCAGACCTGGGTTTAGCTCCACTTCTGCTGAAAACCTAGCAAGTTTTCACAAACTGCATTATCAACATAGAATTCAGCTTCCTTGTTTGTAAAATGGGGCCCACTAACACTGTTTTTATGGTGTTCTTGAATGGATTAAATGAAAAAAGGATTTTTACAATATCTAGAATGGAATTAGTGGTGTCAAGTGATCTTCATGAAGGCTGAGACTTTGCCCTGGTGTCTGGACTCAGGACTTTGCTCCTGGACTTGGGACTTGTTGATTCCTGTTGTTCTGTCCTCTTCGATACACTTAGAAAAAGTATCCTCAGGAGAGTCACACAGGTTGATATTATTATGGTTATTCCTTTGTCCTCATTTTAAAGGACAAGATCATGAGGCTGTAGGGGGTTATGAGAGTTACTGAAGGTGACACCTCTGGTAATGAGGGAAGAGGGACTTAGACTGTATTCTAAGTCTATTCTATAGAGCTCAGGGGGAGTAGCCAAGGTCCAGCTTAGAACGTCATCAACTCTGGGTTTCATCAACGCCATAGAAACACATCTGCTTTACCTTTTTCCTGTCCATTTTGCCATGTGCACCAAAAGCCGCTTTCTGCTCCCAGAAGAGCTGACACTCTTTCATGCATTTGGACCAGCACCTGTGCTGTCCTCTGTTGTCACCAGTGTCCCTCCCTCACACACCCTTGTGGACTCTGAGCTGGTAGCGAGTACTCACTTTACCAGGCCTCATAGAGTGAGGTAGAAAGGGCTGCTTGTCCTTAAAAATCTTGTAGATCCAGATGGTAGCCAAGTTTTGTTAAAAGAAAAATAAAAGTGGGCCTCCCTGGTGGTGCAAAGGGTTAAGTCTCAGCCTATGAAGCTATCCGCAGTTACTGCAGCACAAGTTTGATCCCCGGCCAGGGAGCTTCTACATGGCACAGCAGACCTCTCCTGTCTCGCCCACTGCTCCCCCAGTGTACTTCAGTGGATATGCCTGTTCTGCTCCCCATTCCGTCTCTGGTGAATCCTCTCACCCCCTGCACCTCAGTCCTCCACCCCAGCTCTTGGATACATAAATAGATCTTCAAAAAAAGAAAAAAAAGGAAAAAAAAGCACTGAACTAGAAAGGCTAGAGAAAGATTGCATAGCCATCTCTACCTTTCCCTGAAGGGCTGCCCAGCACTTTGCAGGGAGCCTGGCAGCGTCTGTGGCAATGTTTTACAAGTTTCTTTTGGAGGCTGCCATGTCCTTTCCTTTCTCAAGTGATTGTGGCCTCCAGGCTGCTTGTGTTCTGTCTCCATAGAGCCCAAGCCCAGCCCTTTGGCCAGTTTCCCTTTCTTGTCCCAAGAATGCTACCACCAGCTCCAAGTCTTGGGATCTCTCTTCTCAGTCTAGTGACCCCCTTCTCTGCTGCCCTAGAATAAAATAATTGATGATTTGAAAGCTATCGGAGCTCATCACTACGGGACGGCTGGAACATAACAGCAGCAGCAGATAATCCTAATGGCCACCACTTATTGAATGGTGCTGGGCTTACACTTTCAGCCTCATTTTATCCTCAGGAGATTCACACAGGCTGATAATATTATGGTTATTCCTCTGTCCTCATCTTATAGGACAAGATCATGAGGATGTAGGGGATTATGAGAGTTGTGAAGGTGACACCGCTGCTAATGAGGGAAGAGGAACTTAGACTTTATTTGAATAAGTCTAGAGCTCAGGTGGAGTAGCCAAGGTCCAGCTTAGAACTTCCTCAAGGTCATAGTTGCTCTCCAGCCTAGAGTTTTGAGTTAGTTTCTGAGATATGAACTTGAGGGTGTTATAGTCTGAATGTGTGCCTCCTTAAAATCTGTATGTTGAAACCTAAGTCCCAATTCAATGTAATTTGGAAGTGGGGTCTTTGGCAGGTGATTAGGTCACAAGGATGGAGCCCTCATGAATGGAATTAGTGACCTTGGAATAAGAGAGACCCTCGGGAGCTCCCTGATCCCTTTTACCTTGTGAGAACACAGAGACAACAGGCTCTATGCACCAGCAAATGGACACTCATCAGACACCAAGTCTGCTGGCCCCTTGGTATTAGACTTTCCAGACTTCAGAAGTGGGCTAAGCCAAATGACACATACAAGAAAATCCAGAACTACTCTTTATGTTTGAGGGTGATTCCTCTCCGTCCTCTCAGCTTCTCTGAAAATCTGGTCAGTGTGAAGTGTGCATCACCAATCATTCAGCAGGACAGCTGTTTGGGAGACATCTCAATGCAGAATAAGAGGACAAGTCTTCCTTGGCCTCTGCAACAACAGAAGCCATTTTGTTAGTCAGTTATTTTCTAGAAGTCAATCTACATAATGGGTGTTCCTTGAAAAAAAAGGTTTTCTCAGCAAAGACTTTCAGGAAACTCTGAGACAAAGGCTTTTATGACTGCTGGATTTGCATGAATAGTTGTTACCTGCTGATGTACTTCAAGGATTTTTAAGATGGAGTGGTCATCTGCATCTGTTGTTGAAAACAGAACCCTCTTTTCGATGGAATGTATATAGATTTGGGGTTTGACAGAATGCACTTGGGAAACACTGCCTCCATTCCCTCCCTCATAGCAACCATGTTCTCTGTGATTTGGGTGGGTGTGTCCACTACATCTTTCCTGGGAGTTCATTATTTTCGAAACCTGATCTACATAAATATCAAATCACTTACAAGACATGGCAGGCCTTCCTGGTGATGAAATCTGCAACGACTTCATCATTTTCATAATCACCCAAATGAGTCCTGAAGTGTGGGCCTTTGGCTGCCAGAAAATAGGAAACAGAGTCAAGCCTGGCCCGATCTCCAGTTGTATGTGACAGCTCCTGCTCAGTTTCAGTGACAAGAAATGTGTGGAGCTAAATATATTCTAAGCAGATGCAAATCTGGAGATGTGACTGCAGCACACCCATGTCTGCCATTTGTTCTGCTTCAAGTGTCTCCCAGTGCACAGTGGCCACAACCCTGGGTGATCACTGCACGCTCCACACACAACTTGCTTGCGAAAGCACACTTCTGACTCACCTGGAGATGATTTGGTGGAGAAAACTCTTGTCAGCCTGCAGCGTGCAGGTGAAATAAACCTCACCCCAAGTGAGCTGTTAGTTCCTCTTAGACCAATGCTTGCATTGGTTTCTTTTTTCCAGTATTCTGGACTATCATCAGGGGCTTGCTTCTATCCCATGATGGAAGACACACTGCTACCCAAGATTCCATGGGGAAGATTCTGAGGAAGAAATGGGCATCAACTTGGCCCTGGAGAAACAGCAGCCATGGGCACTGATGGAATAGCCCCTCCATGCAAACCGGTGGCACATGGGAATGTTTGGAGAAATAGATGTCTGTGTGAATCCTTATAAGCAGACCCAGTTCCTATATAAGAGATGAAAGTGATTATCTGTGTTTTCAGAATGACAGTGAACTACTACAGTTCATTGAATACACCCCATGTGCTGGGCTCGATGGCCAATAGTAGCTTTGTCAAACTCTAGCTAATGTGGCTCTTGAATGAATTGGAACGCATTTTGGTGGCACCAACATGAGGTTTCATGTTTTTTCACCTTGGAATTTTCTAGGAATCTGAAAGTATGTGTGAAATTTGATGTGAGAAAACTGAGTCATTCTGACTCCACATGTTCCTGAGGATTGCTCATCGCGTGGTCAGGTCCTTGGATAAAGCAAGGTGCTACCTGAAATTGTTTATTTATTTATGTATTTACTTGTTTGTTGGTTTATTTTTTTAAATTTATTTATGCATACAAGCTGGGGTGCAGGCCAGAGGTGCAGGGCCTATCTCACCAGAGACAGAATGGGGAGCAGAACAGGCAGATGGATGGAAGTGCACTGCTGAGGGGAGCAGTGGGCGAGGCAGGAGAGGTCTGTGCCATGTGGGAATCTCCCTGTCTGGGCATCGAAATTGAGCTGCAGCTGCCGACAGCTCTCCAGTGCTGCACTTAACCCGTTGCACCACCAGGGAGGCCCTACTTAAATTTAAGCTCTTCCCTAGTGGATATTGAGACTGAGGAATGGGAACTGGCAAATAGGATTAGCATAACTGGCCCAACCCTCTGACTATATTAGGGAGATGCTGAGCACAGGGCCCTGTCATAAGCAGTGGAAACTGGATCTTCAAATAGTCTATGACTGTGCTGGGGAACCTCAGACATGGGAGTCAGGCATGAAAAGATTTGACTTCTGGCTCTGTTACTTGGTAGGATCCCAAGTAAGGCCCTCACTTACAGGCTTGACTTCGTTCCTCTAAACCCTCCATTTCTTCATCTTTAAGATGGGGACAATTGTGCCTAGATAGAGTAGATGTGAAGTCGCAGTGGCACACATGAAGTGCTTAGCACTTAGTGGGTCCCAGTAAAAGTTGTCCCAGCTTCCTGCCGACAGTGGATATGGCTTGCTAGGAGACTCTTCCTGATGGTGTTCATGGTTCTCATTGTCCCTGGGTGCTGAAGGCTTTGCCAGGAAGAGTGGCAACATCTCAGGCTGAATCAGCTCAAGCAGGGACTTGGCCACACTGGGTTCGCTGAGTTGGGCCTGGACATGTGAGTCACAGGCCTCTCCATGTGGACGCCACAGCAAATCACTTTTCCCATTATGAACAACCAGACATGCTCCAGTGTGGTGACGGAAAGTAATTGTGAACGTAAATGGTCTAACCAGACACGGATTCCACTGAGGTTTAACCCCCGGTTCCTTCCCTTACCAGTAATCACACACTGTCCCAAGGCAGCCCACTGAAGGGGAATAATGCCACAGAATTATGTGGTCCATCTGCCTAGTGAACCACAGACTGGGGTTCAGACTGGGGCAGGCCACATCTGGCTTTACTTTGGGCTCTGGTGACACCAGGAACATGGGTAAATGTCCTGGTCTTAAGTATGGGGTGTTCCCGATCCAGAAGCAAATATCTTGCAAGCTACATTCTCCTTTTTATAAGTCAAAAGCAGAGGTTTCCATTCTGATGTGAGACGACCGCAGTGTCTTTGGCAGTCAGCCACTCTTACCCGTTTTCCCTGTGATGCCTTCAACTCAGTTCTAGCAATCGAGGCTAATGGTCTGCACCAGCCAATGTCACTTTAGTGTGTCAGGTCTCCCTTTGCAAGTGCTGTTCATATACTGCATATACAACCATTACTCTAGTACTGCTGATGTGGCATTTCACTCTGTGCCCAGCTCTGAGCCAACCACACTGACATATATCATCTCATTTAATCCCTCTGAATACCGGGGTTATTCCCACTTGTAGATAAATAGATGGAAGCTCAAAGATGGTAAGATCAAATATCCTAGGTCATACAGCTAATACATAGCAATGCCAGAATATAAATCCAGTTCCCATGACTTCTAAGTAAAGCTCATCTCCTCTATAGAGCAACAGTCCTGAGATAAGAGGTCCATGTTGCAAACAACAGAATCATTGAATAGACTCAATACAAAACCTAGACAATCCAGCCAAGGCTTTTCATTGATATTTCCAAGGAAACTAGATCCTACCAATGAGAAAAGAGGTCAAGCAAGCTTGGCATTTTTAGAGAATCCTGGTATTTATTGCCATCTAATTTTAATTCTCCCCACATTTCCATCCCCTGTGTCCCTTTGTCCTTCCTCCTCTCTTTTTTATTTATGCATACAAGCTGAGGCCACAGGTGTCAGGGGGTGAGAGGATTCACCAGAGACAGAGTGGGGAGCAGAACAAGTGGATATACTGAAATACACTGCTGAGGGGAGCAGTGGGCGAGACAGGAGATGTCTGTTGTGCCATGTGGGAAGCTCCCTGGCCAGGGATCCAACTCGTGCTGCAGTGGCTGCTGATAGCTTCATAGTGCTGAGACTTAACCCCTTGTGCCACCAGGGAGGCCCCTGTCCTTCCTCTTAATGTCAAGGGCCTCACAATATTTATTCATGTCTGATTATTTTTGTTAACATTTCACTTTATCTGTCCATTATGTAAATGTCTAGAATTTGTTTCTAGCATTCTGACTTGCTTTACTTCACATAAATGGCCTCAGTTCATCTTTCCTTGTGGCAGTTCTTATATCCAAATCATTAATCTATTGGAAATTTGTTTTTGTGTGTGGGGTTGGAGAATGAACCAACTTCATTCTTTTTTGGTTGGCATTCCCTATGGCTGCTTATGGATATAGAGCACATCTCCTTGATCCAATCTACTGATGGGCATTTAGACTGTTTCCATGTTGTAACTACTGCATATAGTGATACAGTAAACATTGTAGCCCATACAACTTTTTGCCTTGGTGATTTCATGCTCTTCAGATAAATTCCCGAGGATGGGATTGCAGGGTTTTATAATATTTTTGTTTTTAGTTTTTTTAAAAGATGAATCCAGCTCACTTTCATAATGGCTGTTCCAGTTTACATTCCCACCAACAGAGTAAAAGGGTTGGGTCCTCTTTCTTTGCATCCTCTCCAGCACTTGTTGGGGATCTCTTCAATATGTGTCATTCTCACAGGTACAAGATGGTATCTCACTGGTTTTTAACCTGCATCTCTCATATTGGAAGTGAAGGTGAACATTTTTCAAATAACTATTGGCCTTTTAGAGATCCTCTTTGGTGAGTTGTCTGTTCATATCTGCTGCCCCTTTACTAATTGAGTTGTTTTTCTTTTGATGAATTGTGTAAGTTTTTTTTTATATATCTTGGGTACTAACCCCTTCTTGATTACAGATAATGGGAATATATTATCCCAGTCAGTAGGATGTCTTTTTAATCTTCTGATCTATTTTTTATTATGTTAAAAGCTTTGTGATCATCTCAGTTGTTTTTGCTTTTATTTCCTTTGCCATGGGGGTCAAGTCACTGTGACAGATCTTTATCATTGATGTCTTGAAACATGTTGTTAATGTTTTCTTCTATGCATTTCATTGTTGCAGGTCTTATATCTAAATCTTTAATCCACTGGGAATTTATTTTTGTGTGTGAGGTTACAGAATGATCCAACTTCATTTTCTTATGTATGGTTGGCATTCCAGTTTTCCCAGCACTATTTAGTTAAGAGTCTCCTGTCCTCACTGTATGGGCCTGGCTGCTTTATCACAGAATAGGTCCTGACATTACATGGATTTATTTCTGAGCTGTTGATTCTGTTACATTGATCTATGTATCTATTTTTGTGCCAATACCATATTGTTCTTAATACTATTGCTTCATAGTGATGCTTGACGTCAGGTAAAGTGATGGCTTTGTTTTTCTCCTGATTTATTTTGATGTTTGTGGTTTTTTGCGTTTCTGTATGAATTTCAGTATCTTTGAATTTCTTTGACAGTATTAGTGGTATTTTGATGGGGGTTGTGTTAAATTTATATATTGCTTTAGGCAGAAAATGGTTTTGATTATTTTGCTTGTCTCCATCTGTGAGCCTGTGATGTCCCTCCATCTCCCTATGTCACTGTCTAAGACCTTTGATACTGTTTTATAGTCCTTATTGTATAGGTCCTTCACCTCTGTCCTTAGTTTAATTCCAAGGTTTTGTTTTCTTTGGAGGCAATTTTAAATGGAGTTATGTTCTTGATTTCTTTTGCTTCTCTTTCATTGTTTGTATATAAAAAGTTAAAGATACTTGTATGTTGGTTTTACAACCTGCCAATTTTCTGTATTCGTTTGTTGTTTCTAATAGCTTTTTGGTGCCATCTTTAGATTTACTATGTAATATCATCATCTGAGGTTAGTGATAGTTTTCTTCTTTTCAAACCTGGATTCAAATCCTCTATTTCCTTTTCTTGTCTCATAAATCTGGCCAAAACTTCTAATACTAAGTGAAAACTTATAAAACTAGGTTAAATAGAACTGGTAATAATGGACATTCTTCTTCCTGATCTTAAAGGTAAAACTTTTAGTTTCTTCTTCATTATGCATTGTCTGTTGGTTTATAATACCTACCCTTTTCTATAATGAGGTAATTTCCTTCTATTTCCATCTTGGTTAGAGTTTTTAATCATAAACAGTGCTAAATCTTATCAAATGCTTTATCTGCATCTATTGTTAATGTCATAAGATTTTTATCTTTACTCTTACTGACATGGCATATAACATTGACTGATTTGTATATTTATCATTGATGTTCTATTAATCCATCCTTGCATCCCTGGGATATATCTGACTTGATCATGTTGTATAATTATTGTGATATATTGTTGAATTATATTTGCTAGCATATTGTTGAATATATTTGCATCAATGTTCATCAGGGATGTTGATCTATAATTTTGTCCTTTTTGCACTGTCTTTATTTGGTATTATTGGCTTTGATACTAAAATAGAATTGGTATTGTTAAGTGTATTAAGGGTGCCCCCCCCTTGTATTTTTAAAATAAATTAGAGCAGATTGGACATTGGTTCTTCTTTGAAGGTTTGATTAATTTGTGAAGCTATATGGTGCTAGACTTTTGGGAAAGTTATTGCTATTTCACATTCAATGTTGTAATCAGTTTGTTCAACTTTCTGTTTCTTCCTGGTTTAGTCTTGGTAAACTATATTGATCTACATAGTTTTCATTTCATGTTTATAAAATTTATTGATGAATAATTAATTGTTGTGCCATGGTAATCTTTTATGGTCCTTTGTATTTCTGTGCTATCTGTGGTTATTTTCCCCTTACATTTCTGATTCCATTAATTAATGTTTACTTCTGTTTTTTTTTTCTGTCTAGCTAGAGGTTTGACAATTTTATCTTCTTAAAGACATAACTATAGTCTTTTTTATGTCCATTTATTTCTACTATAATTTCTGTTATTTCATTCTTTCTACTAAACTTGGGACTTGCTGTTTAATTTTGTTTCACTGAATAAACTGTGAGATTCCTGCTGAATTCAAAATGGATGGTGCTTTTCTACTGGTAATTTGTTCTTTTTAACTTCTGTATAGTATATTGTTATATGCCAAAACTGCATCTATTTATCTTTTTTTGTTGTTTGTAAAGATTTATTTATTTATGCTTAGAAGAACTGGGGTGTAGACCAGAGGTGTGGGAGGTAAGAAGATTCATCTGAGACAGAGTGGGGAACAGAACAGGTGAATCTACAGTGGGCAGGACAAGAGAGATCTATTATGCCTTATGTGGGTTAGGTCCCTGGCATGGGATAGAACTCAAGCAATAGTAGTGATGGTGATGAGTCTTAACCTTTATACCACCAGGGAGGCCCCTTTTATCTTTTGGATAATATGAATAAATCATCTATAAGCTTTTTTGCACCAGCCTTTTTTTGGACATTTGCACCATTTTTAGTGACTAATATTCCTAAGGGTGGGACTCCTGAGTTGTAGATGTGTGCTTAGTTTTAGTAGAAACTACAGAGTTCCAGAATAGCTTGGACGTTTTATAGTCTCACCATCAATGTATGAGATATTTTTCATATCCTTGCCAACACTTGGTAATGTACTGATGTTTATTTTTGATGAGCCCCTTGTGTTTTCTTCACTTTATAAAATAAAGCCTGAATTATGTCTAGGCAATGAATCACACACCATTTAATACTTTATTATTTTGGAGAAAAAAAAATACAAAAGAAAAGTAAGCTAGTATTTACAGTTATGTCCCTGAAGAGGGGTGAGGTGGACAGATGAAAAATAAAGAAAACAGGCTTCCAAGAAAAGAGCTTCAAGTCAGGATGGAACTTAGATGAACAGAATAATTATGGAAAGCCTACAACCAAAATTTTAATTCATGCATGCATAATTCTGGGTTTATTACAGCCCCCAGATCATATTTTATAAAGAGACAAGTTCAATGACTGATTCTTTGCCATATACTTAATGAGCTGATGCATATACCCCAATTTACTCAAGTCATCAGATGGCAAATGTTTTATTTAGCCTGAAACATTAAATATTCATTGAGTCTCTCCATGGTTTACTCATTTAGTCTTTCCTTCATTCATTCACAAAACAAACATTTATTAAGCATCTAGAGTATGCCCGGCACTGTGTTCAGCTCAGGACCTGACATTAAGGAAAACCAGCCTATAGGTGCTGGCTAGAAAGAGGATAGTAAATCAGCAAATATGATATGATTTGTTTGCTACATGATAGGGGGAGGCAATGTTGTATTATTCACTAGTTCAATAAGCGCCGGATGGAAGATTCTTGTGCCTGTGCTCTGCTGTGTTCTGTATACTGGGGGTGAGCAAGAGGCTGTTCCTAAAAGCTGGCAGTCCAGGAGGTGAGTAGAGAGAGGCTGAATGCTGTGGTCAGAGGTCACTGTAGTAGGGGATGAAGAGTTACGAGGGTGGAGACAATGGCTATCAGGGTTAGGCCCCAATTTGGAGAAAACAAAGAGGCAGGTGCTGCTCCTGGAATCCCTCCCCACACTGTCAAAGTTTGGGCAAGCCACTGGGAGGGGTGTGAGTTTGTGAAAAGGCTGAGCAGGGGACCACAATGGTGCCATGTGCTTGGGACTGGACTTGCCATTTACAGAAGTGGACCCATCTGTTTTATACCCTACTTAACTCCAGGCCTTATAATTAACACTTTGTTCATGTAGAGACAGATCAGTGAGGTTCAACAGAAAACAATGATGCATTTGAATATGGAGAACTCACGCTTTCAACATGGGGCACTTTTATTATGGTGTCTAGGGCCTTTGCACTTTTAAACAGTACAGACATTTTCATGTTACTGTCACTACATTAGCGATGGTATGTCCAGCTGAACCCTTTCTTACAGTGGTGATAATAATGAGTATGATATTGTGGGAGGAATTACTCAATTATACAATAACCTATACTTATCCCATTTTGCAGATGAATAAGCTGAGGTTCAGAGAAGTACATGGTGCAAAGTAGTCTTATATGTAACAAGTAGAAGAAGGGGCATCTGAACTTACTCTAACACCAGTGCACCCTGGTCTGAGAAAGGATCTAATTTGAAATGGACACATTCATTGTTGACATCAGATGTTTCAGCTACAGCAGGGTACAGGAATTATTCTGTGATGCTTGAAAGCCCATGGCCTTCTTTCAGATTTCGATCAAGTATAAGGGCACATTTTAGCCCTGCTGTTCCGTTGAGCCCCTCACATTCCAGAATAATGAGGTTGTCTCTATTCTGTGTGATGTCAGGATTTCCCTGCCAGGCTCTGCCCACTCTGATGAAATCCCTTTGTCCTGGGAAGCATATGCCTTAGTGTCCTTCGAAAGCAGGCAGGGAGTCCTGGTTCTCATGTGGCCACGACATGCTAAGTCAAAGCCAGGAGCCCCCAGCTCCGTCCCTGCTTTTAGGGCAGGCTGTGTCCTGTACACAGGTATTCTGTGGGGACTGCATACCTGTCAGGATTATCTCACTATTGAACACTCACCATCCTACTGTGACTCGTGCCCTTTCTTTCAAAGTGATAGCTGTTGTCCCGATTTTGTCCACCTAAGTGTTTATCTAACACACATTGCCCTGTAAGGAATGTTGCTGATTCTCACAGCACCTTCATGAGAGACTGAGAGCTTCTTCAAATATTGAAATGTATCTGGGTTTTCTTTTTCTTTCAGAAATGACATGAGGCTCCTAAAAAATAAACCGCTGTTTAAAATGGCTATAAGCTTTCAGATGTTAAAGCACATCTTTTTATTTTTTTTCCTATTCTTTTTTTTTTTTTTTTTCCTTCTCACCACTGATAATTTGAGACCCACTCCTTCTGGAATTAGAAATCAACTCTTTTCAAAGAGTCTTGTGATCTAAGGTCTACCAGGCAGTGTGCCACTCAGAGCAAGCACGCCCCAGTGAAAACAAGAGTTCTCTCTGCTGGCTCTTGGTCCTCCCAATTCCTCCTGTGTGCCTGCAAGAACCTGCCTCTGGTAGCAGCGACGCTGAAAGACAAAATGCAAAGCAAACAAATAATCCATTTCCAAGGTCTGCTTACAGAGAGAGGGGTCTATTTATGAAACATATATTGTTCAGTTTCAGGGGAAAATCATGTCATCATTGCAAGGGAAAAAGCATGGAAAGTGCTTTATTTTGCATAAAAATCCCCTTGCTCTATGATTTATGTGACTGAGATTTTCAGGCTGGGGGAACACAAGTCTTAGTATCCCACTAAAGGAAGGTGGAATTTTAAAATGCAGAGAGAATTGCCGGTCACAACAAAACATTGGCGTTTATTAACTTGGCCTGGGGTAGGGGTGGGGTGGGGGTGGGTGCATCATGGATGAAATAGAAACATAGAAATGTATTTTGCTTTTGGGGCATATTAGAAGGTAAAGATTGACCTGAGGCTCTAGGCAACATTACTACCTCGCACAGGCAAATCATTTCCTGCAATTAATATTTGAGGACTCGGCTAGGTTCTGCTGAACTTAGGTAGGGGATATGGGCTTTTGGCATTGATTGAATTTACCAGTTACCTCGATGCTGAAAAGAAGCTGCCTTTCCCCTGTCTGGTTGAGGATGCTTTATTGCATTCAGCTCGTGTTTATGAAATGCCCTCTGGGTTCTCTACCACTTAAAAGGTACAGTCTCTCAGGATATCAGGGAGGGAAGGAAACAAGTCTTTTAGTCCAAACATCTTTTCTGTGCTTAAATTCTTACCACCACAGCCTAGAAAAGAGGTTGACATGTTTTTGGTTCAACACTTTCAGAGATGGTAAGATAAAACCCTCCCAAGCAGTTCCTTCTATTGTAGGATATCTGTGGTTTTGATCAGTCGTGTTTAGCCAAAAATGGGGTTTCTTCTCATTTCTAGTTTTGTTTCTTCTGCTCAGTGATAACACACAAGAATTTAAATTTGAGCCCATCAGGATGATGACATGTGTGCATTTTGGAGCTAGTTTCAGCAGAATTCACATCACAGCTCCATCACTGAATAGATTAAGATTTTAGGCAAAATCAGTTCCTCATCTAAAATGGGAAGATGTAGTTATTATCTTTGTAACAGTCAGTGAACTTGGTTTTGCCGTAACAAAGAGCTTCCACTTCTTAGGAAGTTTAAATAACTAAGATTTCATTTTTGCTTGTGTTGTTAAAGTCCTGCTTTCTGTCTTCCCTCAGCAGTTCAGCTGATGAGTCTGTATTGATAGGTGCTACCACCCAGAAGTGAAACGTATCATGTTCACTCATGCTTTTAGACCAACCAAACCTGGTTATGCCTGATTTTGAAGTGCAATCTTATCTAGAAGGTAAAGAGCTGGAAAAATCTGGTGAAATGAGCCTGCACCCCTTCATGGGCTTGCTCTGCAAACTTAAAGATGTAAGTTTTCTGATACGTATTTTGCAAATTGCCTGGCACCTGCCAACTCTCATCCCTCCATTAATTGGCAAATTGTTGAAGGTGATCTCTGAGTTAGACTTTCTCAGCCATCTCCTCACTTTTCCTCATGCTACATTATCTGAATTCCTTTTACCATCCTGGTTTGGGACCTCTGAAACTCCAACCCACTTGTCTTTGTTAGTGTGTGGCCCATCAGAAATATTCCAACTGAGCAATGAACTCAAGAAAAACAAAGTAATCTCCTCTGTCTTTTAGAAAATGCCTCCTAAAATCTCTTTTCATTTTTGGCGACCATTTTGTACACTGTTGAACTGACGATCAGTTGAACATCCTCTCTATCGTCTATGTATTTTCTGTGAAGTTCCTTCTCCCTGATCCCATACTGGCCGTTAGCTTTTGAGTCACAAAAAAGAAGTTTCACATTGTTCCCCACGAATTTGCATCTGTTTGGCTTGGCCCATCCTTCCAGCTCAGTTACAATGACATTATATCAAGATCTTTCTCATCCAGCTTTCAAACAAATTGGGATGACAGAGGTGCAAAAATATCTGTCCCAACTATAAATTCCAACAAATGGGCAAGTTTTGGAAAGAATCGCCTCACCACTGTGGAGCACATTTTTAAATTAATTTTTAGCAGCTTTACTGAAATGTCATGCCCAAAGAATGGCATGTATTTGAAGTGTACAGTTTGATGTCTTGACATTTGGATACACCTACAAAACCATGATTGCAATCAAGACAATGAGCATACTCATTGCCCCCCAAAATTTCCTTTCCAATCCTTCTTGTCTAGTAAATGTGTTTTAACCATTCATTCTATTCTGTTGATACAGAACCTAGCACAGTGCTGAGCAAACAAACAAAACAACAACAACAAAAATAGATGATTAGAACGTTTGTTGGGTAACTGAAGAGGTATGCAGAATACCTGAATGCTTGCCCTTCCTAAATATAAATCACCCATGATTGGGCTTCATGCAGAGAGGATGCTTGATGCCCTCCCTGGGTCCCACCCATCAGGACACAGCTGACTAGGGAAAAGAGGGCCCTGCACCCCATGGTGACCACACTACAAATGAGCCAGTGACCTGGTGTGACAGCTCTGACCAGATAGGACAACAGTGCCTAATCGAGCCAGTGCCTAATTGAACCAATCGAGTCCTTGGGGAAAATATCTCATTAGAATCAGCACATACAGAAGTGGAGAGACACATGTTATCTATAGGGCTTTTATCCAAGCCCTCATAGACTTTTACGTCATTTCACAAGTACTTACTGAATGCTAACTATGCATCCTTCTAAGCAATGGGTATTTTTCTAGGCACTGGACAGTAGACAAATCTGATGAGAGACTGGGAAAATGGTGTCATTCATGATGATGCAGAGATGAAAAGTAAGGGACAGGAATGGCCTGTCCATTTGGAGTAACTCCAGATGCACATGGTAGACCCTTTCAGCTTTATTATCTTGGTGTACTTTTGGTTTCTTTTTTTTTCAGCAAGGGGAATGCTACCTCCTGTTTTCATTTCCACTAGAATTTTCCTGCCCGTGCAGCAATCAGACCTCATGTTCTATCATTGTGTCTGGAAAACAAACTCTCATCAATTAATTACTAACTGTCGTCTGGGGCACAGGGGTGGTGTCTTGGACCCAGAGGGCATAATCCTGAAACGAGGAGGCATTGCTGTTGCTTTTGCATTAAACCAGGTAACTGAGCTTGTCTGCTGTCACAGCGGGACTCACTTCACAGAAGGACTGGGCTCTCAGTGAGAGAGCAAAGGGAAAATGATTTGGAGAAATCCAAATTCTATCGACCCGTGCTATATAAGCCCTGCATTATTCAACTTCAAGAAGTAATGTATGATGCATGCTATTACCATCAAACCTGTGTTGCAAATAATTCATGCTTGGAACTTTTAAAAGATATATTATTAACATTCTCACTAGCAGAATTGAACTGGGTGAATTCTTGGAATTTGATGGAAATAATTGCCCCAGTGTTCAAGATACTCTTTAAGTGTTTAAGTGTTTGAGTCTCTGTAAGGAGAGATGATATAATAAGCTAAAATGTGGCTCCAAATTTAAGAAGAGGTTGCTAGTAATGACTGTTACATTTTAAACACAATTCAGACATGACTCTTTTTGCCAGAGATCAAGAGTTGTAGTGGCTAGCTGGTTAGTGTTCACAAAAATCCTGGACTTGAACCTCATTTCCAAAGTAGACGAATCTTTGTGGTCTCAGTAATAGACATGGGTTATTTTGCCTACTTGGGGTATTTGGCAATGCTTGGAAATACTTTTGGCTGTCACAGCTGACTGGGGATCCAGGTGGATGGATGGTATATGACACAGACATCTAGTAGGCAGCGGTCCGGTATGCTGTGGGACATCCAGCAATCAACAAGATAAACCACCCCCAACAAAGAATAGCCCAGCCCCCAATGTTAGTAGTGCTGGTGTTAAAAATCCCTAATTCAGACTAAGCCTCAGTTTTCTCATCTGTGCAAAGTGATGATAGAGCTTGTCAGGATAATTGGAAGCATAATTGAACATTCGAGCAAAGGACCTCGAATAGCCTAGCTTGCGCAAGTACCCAACCCAAGGTCGGTATTCTTGCATGAACTTGACAGTGATAATTATAATCTGTTTTCTCATCTTTGGTTGGATCAGTCTTCAAAGAAATAGATGCTGAAATGCGTTCTGGTGACCATGTTAGATTTGTCTTGCAATAAAACGTGCAATTTTAAAATAAACTCAGTTCCTTAAGAGTTATAACACGACAGGAATTGTAGACTATGTGGCATTTTGAATGAAGGCAGCTTTTTTTTTTTTTTAATCCCACTTTGAAAATGTCCCTCAATGATTTCCTCCTCATTTGCTTTGCTCCTGGGTTTTTATCACAACAAGGAAGAGGCCTCTGTCCCCATCCTAATGTCAATCCACAGGAGCACCCATAAGGCTGCAGTACCACGGACAAATACAATTTGATGAAACCTAGAAAGAATTTCATATATAAAAAAGAAAACAACATTTTAGCTGCCTTGTTGGGAACTTGGAACAAATACATGTCATGTGTGGACAATTATATAAATTATCAGAGATATTTTTTGTTGAGTCACCACATGCTTCAAAAGATTCACTAACCCCAGAACATCCTGTTCGTGGAACCCTATATTAACTTGATGAATGGGATGGTGTCTTCTGCGATGACACTGCTTAATTTCCTGTAGCTATTGTAAAGTTTAAGTTCATTAGAGCTTTCGACTCAGCAGTGAGCACTCTCCACAGAAGGTACAAGTGGCAGTGATAAATCGACCTTGCCAAGTGATTGCAATGATGCTAAGTACAGAACCATATAAAGTTTTTATTTCTTGATGGCCAGTTAAGAAAGTACCCCAGTGAATCAGAGTTTGAAGGTGCTCTTTGCTCTAGGGCTGAGTCCAACTTTCCAAGCAGGGGTAGAGCTAGCTGGCTTGTTCTCACTGACTTACAGTCGTCGTCTTAGGGGCAAAAAAATGATTTGTTCCTACTTCAGCTTTCCAGCGGACTGTTGGAGAATAAAGCCTTAGGAAAGGGTCGTCTTATTACAGACACCTCTCTGGAAAAGAAGGCCTGTGTGTTGACTTTGAAATGTGTACATCTGTCTTGGGGCTCCTCAGAGGACCCTGGAAGGCCTTCTCTGGGCAGGAGACCTTGGCACAGGCACTGCTAAGCTGATTATTTGTCTTGAAGGAGAGTATGTACAGTGTAAACAACAGCCAAATGGCAGTCATTCTTCAGCAGCTCATAAAGGACGTTTTCAGTATTTATAAACAACTATAAGATTTGTCAATAATGGTAGCTATCCCTTTACAAAAAGAAAAAAGACTGTTAATTTTGTACCTTAGAGCGAATATCCCCGGAAGGCAGTGAAAAATGTCTAATACTTTTTAAGAAACATTTATCGAGTCCTTACTGTACTTCAGAGGTTGCACTGGGGAAGCACAAATTGATAATGTCCTCCTTCTTGAGGAAGGTTCCCACAGCTGACTGGATCCAGGGCTCATCCACAATCCTGGTCTGACTGTAGGGGGGCCTCCCTGGGATCAGGCAAGTTAGAAAAAGTATAACCAAGACGGAGATGAACATGTGGACTCTGCAGGCTCACCAGCTGTTCACCAGGTGAGGAAAAGTGGGAAGGGCACAGGGGCAAAGGGAGCAGCAGGGTCAAAGTTTCAGAGGAAAGAAAGTTCATGAACCTTGTGAGGACTGGTGTTAGGGAAACAGAGGACTCAACGAGGGAGGGAACGTGAGCTGTGGGAAGCACACGGGGATTTGTGCAAGGAACGAGGCCATCCTTTCCATGACTTTGTGACAGAGGGCAGGAAGTGCCTGCAATACCGCGTGGGCGAAGGGACCTGTGGAGGGGGCGAGAGAAGAGGGGAATGGTGAGGGCCAGAGTATAACCAATGGGGAAACAGAAGGAGCAGGACCCATAAATGCTGCTGCAGCAGACATTCACCTATTCCAGTTAACATGCTTTATTTTTTTCTATCCCAGCCTTCCTAGTAGGCTCTAGAGACACAAGACGAATGAGACATAGTCTTTGTCCTTATTTTGCTGTCGTCAGCTTACACATCACTTTTAGTGGGACCCTCCCTGACTTGCTCCACATGACGGGACACTGGCTAAATGTCTCCACAGCCCAGCATCATCCAAGTTCCTTTCTCTGTTTCTTCCAGGGCTTCATTACCATTTAGCATTTAATGTTACAGGTGCTAGCATGTTTATCTTGGTGACCACTGTGCTCACCAAGTACCCAGTCGGTGCTCAATAAATACTGAATGAAGACATGCGTGCAAGTGCTCACCAGATGACAGAAAGCAGCCCAACGGAAGGGCTAAAAGTAAGTGCCACTCAGTCTCATTAGTGTTGATAGAACACACCAGCAGTTTGTCTCTAGGTCAAATGGTCAACTGAGACTTGGTGCACTCCTCTGCTCTGGGTCTGGATCGTGAGCTGTTCACACAGCACATCCATCCCTGGTCACCACCTTTTTTGAACAGAGCGTGCTCCTTCTTAATCTGGAGAGCGTTATCACTCCCTCCTACACGGAAGCAGCAGAGAAGCTGCCCCAACCAAGGACGTCACAAAAGCATCCCCAGGAGGGAGTGTTGTGTCAGAAGTCTGGGCCATGTCCTCCCATCAACTATGAACAAGGAGGGGCTTGCAATTTCTTGGACAAAGGGCTGCCAAAATGTGGAGGCTGGGAGGGTGAGGAGGGTAGGGGAAATGAAGGAAATGGAAACACATTTGCTGGCAGCCATAACACTCCTGATCCACCCACAGGGGCAGCCTCTGCAGAAACTCCCAGGGCATCTGAGTGTCTGCATTGCTTTTCCCCTCTTTCTCTGGGATGTGTTGAAGCCCCCAGGAAGAAAGATAGCTTAGTGTTTATTCAGACCAGAACTGTTGAACTTAAGTCAAAGACTCAGAAATTGTTAGGACTTGGAGGAAATTTCCAAGGCTTAAGTTGTTTACCCTTTTAAGTAAAATTAAGTAAGTGTTCCCCAAATATGATACAAGTAAGGATGCAGGTGCTCTGAGGTGAGTGGAGGAGTTCCAGGTGCAACAGGTTTTCCCCATCATGCTTTTGGCAACTTCCCAGATTCCCCCAAAGCTGGATGAGGGAACTGTGACAGTGGAACTGAGACTTCCATGAGGCAGAGATTTTAGCCTGCTCACTTTCATTTCTACCCCACCTCCACCTAGAATGGAATCCCCTTCCCGATGACACTGCTTGTCTTCAATCATTTAATAAACATGGGCATCCATGAGCCAGCAAACTAGATGCTGGGCCACCATCATGGACGAGGCGGACACAGTCCCTTCCCTCATGGCGCTTATGCTCCAGAAATGTTGCCATATCTGTAATTTTACACTTAAGTCAAACACTCCCAGTCAGAGCGCTGTATATCTCTGTTGAATGAATGAATCCAATAGCAATGAAAGGAGTCTGGGATTCATATTGTTATTTATTGCTCCACAAATACATTTTCTAAAATTGGACCATAGCCGCATTGAGAATAGCCCATACTCATTTTCAGAGTCCAGATAAATAATTCAATCTGTCTCTGCTCAGACGATTTATCAGTGGGAAAAGAAGCTTAAAAACATTTGCTTTGGGGAGATGGGCCCTTTAAATAGAGGTGCTGGCAGACTGAAGAGACAGCTTAGTTTAACACCATTAGGGAGGGTGCGGTCTCTGCACTTTTTAAGGCCTCTCCAGGACTGATGGGAAAGATTTACTGTGCTCGTGGAGGATGTCGCCTTAGAATGTCGACCTGATGAGGCTCACACTAACTGTGGCCTGCCCAGCCTGCTGCTTCCTCCAGACAGACCCTGGATTTGTACGGGGCAGCCATAGTCCATGCAAGATATTGTCTCTCCCGGGTCTTTCACGGGGCCAATCAGGCAGAAGTGGCAGTCTTCTCTGGGAAAGCACCCCTATTCTGGAGGAATGGAGACACCACAGCTGTCCATCACCTTTTCTCTCATCCCCTATGGCCCTGTCTCCTATGAGGATGTGATTCAGCAGCCACTGTGAGGCTGGGAGGCAAAGGCCAAGACAAATACAGAGGTAGGCCTCGATGTCATTTACTACCAGAAGCAAGCTTTTCATTGACCGTAGGGGCAGGTGATTCTCTGTTGTGGGAGGCTGTCCTGTTCATTGTGAAAAGATCAGCAGCGTCACTGGCCTCCACCCACTCAGTGGTACTGGTATTTAATGACAATCAAAAATGTGTCCCTGATTGTCACAACCTATAACATATCCAGCCGCTGCCAAATGCACTCATACCAGGTTGAGAAACAATGTGTTAGATCATTGTCAGGAACTCTCTTTTCACTGGATTTCATGCCATTAGGAGGGAAAAAAAAATCCCTACTTGAGGAAGTCTCTGGCTTCTGGTTTTATAGTATTTGCAGACAAAAGCATTGCTCATGATACATATGTATTCTGGACATTCTATTCTTACCTCTGTAAACACTTAGGATAGTACTTGGTTCTCAGTACTGTGAACTGAGAGTCTTAAAGGACTTAGTGACTGAGAATACTGAATCTGACTAAGGGGGCCTTCTTGCTCCACACTCTGACTCTTAGGACCTGAGAAAAGTGTTCTAGCCTCTCTGAACCTCATTCTTTTCATCTGTAAAACAGGGATAATTCTGGCATCTGGACCCAGTTCATTCAAAGGATTAAATATGTTGATTCAAATAGTTCACATGTTTTTAAAAGGTGATACAAAGATGGGAAAACAATGTAGTTGGGTCCCTCATGCATTATAGATCAAGAAAGAGAAACTAGATTGGAGATTTGGAAGTAATGAACTATACGATGCCTCTGGCACTCTAGTTTGATGGAAGATTTCTCCATTTCCAGTGCAAGAGGCACTGAAGTCAGTGGAAACCGTTCTCTAAATTCTGTGCCATGAGAATCAAGCCACAGATTTATACATTTTATTTCATTGTCCAGAGTAGTTCAGCTACAGCCCAGAAAAATTGGTAAATGTCTCTGAAGGTCATCCACTGCATCCTTCAGCCTCTGGAGAGAACAGCTTCTGTAGCAGGTGGCCCATCTGTTATGTGTATAAAGACATTTCTGAGGCCGAGACACTCGGAGACATTCCTCTCATTGATTTCTGCCTTGCGCTCTGAGGAAACTCTTCCCTCTGTGTAACTCACATCTCTCACGGTGCCCTGCAAGGCCATGTTTTCTTAAGCTGTCCTTTCGAAAATGAATCACAGTCCAAGAGAGTTGAGTGCCTCAAAATCACATTTAGGGCGTTAGATGTATTTGGATCTTCAGGAAACAATTTGTTGTATGTGTTCGCTTCCTATTCTGCTCTCAGCCCGGGGTCTCCATCTTCATTAATGGAGACCCGGTACACACTCTTTCAAAATACGCTACAGCCACAATGACAGAGTCCTGCAGGGATAATACAAACCATTGGTCATGTCTCGAAGAAGCACAGTCTCTTAAGCAAAGCGAAGTAGTTTTTCTCATCTTTCTCTTTTCCTGGCTACAGGAATCAGAGTGGAATCTCTAATCACTGACGTTTGTAATGATTACAACGTGGACCCTGCTGTCATTTTGGTATGGCGTGAGCTTTAAAAATGGAATTTCTTAATTTGAATTATTGATCAGGACGTTTGCTCAGGCAGCCGTTCTCCCCCTCACACATAAAGTAAATCTCAGCTGACAGGGACTCAAATTTTGAAAAATACTAACAAACTCTGGAGCCTCAAATGCAGTCATGGGCTTTTGCTCTCAAGCTGTAAGCTATCTTCCTAAGACATTCTTCACGGGAGAGAGCTGAAAACCAGCATTTTCAGACACCAGAGTACGAGTGATCCATCTCCAAGGTGCTAGGCCTTGCTAGGATGGTCTCCTGGGGTTGTGCTTCCAAAGGTTCACGTGCCCTTAGAGCACCTGGGGGCTTTGCTCAAATGCTGCTTTGGATTCAGTAGGTCTGGGGTGGAACCTGAGATCCTGCATTTCAGCACCTCTCAATTGCAGTAGGTGTGGCTGGTCCATGGTTGATCCTTTGAGTGAGGTGCTGGTGCACAGGATGTTGTAAAGGGACCAGCTACAGGCTTGATTCTGCCATTTAGGGTATTACTTTCCCCCAAATACTACAGACTGTCTAGTTCCAGAGTGATAAGTCAGGATGGCAGTGTCCTGTGCTGGAATGCTCCTTAGCAGTGTGATCCAGTGAGGGGTTCTCTCAGGAGAACTTGGCAGTTGTTTCCAATATATTAGCCAAGGTACGACCTCTATGAAATGAGACCGCAAAGCAGGCCTACAGGAGCACAAGGAATAAATGATGAAATAGTAGAAGTAGATGAGAAATGATATGGCCAAACTCAGGAAAACTGTAAAAAACGAACAAACAAAAAAAAAACCTTGGAAGCCTTGGAGGCTAATAGAGATTTGTTGACAGGAAAGACTAGAGACAAGTGATTAAAATTAAATTTATGAAGGGGCAAGAATTGAAAGGTATTTAAGATAAAGGAACAGTTGAGTAATGTAAATAAACAGACTTGGCATTACTGATGTATGTTAGGTAAACGCAAGTTAATATACCCAAACTAAACAAAAGTGATGAAAAAAATATTTGAGCGTAAAACAAGGGTATATACAATAATATAATTCAAAAATGTTTTCCTGAAATGTGTGAATTTAGAGCTTTAAGAATTAGAAGCAATTAAAGATAAAAGCAGTAGGTCTGGATGACAAAAGATTTTAAACAAGACACAGATACTATGCCTAAAACAAAGGTCCAACAGCATATACAAAATAGAGAAAAAACATTCAGAGATATAATTAGAGAGGCCATAATTTGCCCCCAGAGGGAGAAGGAGAAATTGATCTAGACTCACATATATCCTCACAGTTCTTAAGTGTGAAGGAAAAGTAGAACTGATGGCGGTAGGACTCTATAGTTAAATTTTGTACATGGAGAAAAATATCAGACTGATTTCAGACATGTCAACAATAATTCAATACTAGAAGACCATGGAACAAGGTATAAAATGCACTTAAGGAAAGAAAATATCACACCTGACATATGTAGCCAGTTGAATTATCATTCAGACATAAAGGTGACTGAGATATTTCCAATTATGCAGCAACTCAACACATGCAATTCTTCTCCACTGAAGTTGAAGGTGTCTCTTCATCTGTCCATTTGGAGAGAGAGAATCTGGCTTTTTCATACAATTTTTAACCTACAAATGTAATGGTTCCTAACACAGAGGGAGCTCTTTGACAGGGATGGTTGTCTCAGTCAAGACTTGTGAGGACCATACGACCCAGCAATCCCACTTTTGGGAATTTACCCAAAGGATACAAAAACACTAATCCAAAAGGATACATGCACCCGTATGTTCATTGCAGCACTGTTCACAATAGCAAAGGTATGGAAGCAACCCAGATGTCCAAAAATAGATGATTGGATCCAGAAGATGTGGTACATATACACAATGGAATACTATTCAGCA
>PVIJ01009931.1:0-63574 GCA_004024925.1 Scalopus aquaticus | reverse complement strand
TACAAGCTGGGGTACAGGCCAGAGGTGTGGGGCGGAGAGAGGGTTCACCAGAGACAGAGTGGGGAGCAGAACAGGCAGATTGACGGAAATACACTGCTGAGGGGAGCAGCGGGTGAGGCAGGAGAGGTCTGCCGCGCCATGTGGGAATCTCCCCGGCTGGCCATCGAACTTGTGTTGCCGCTGCTGACAGCTCCACAGCACAGCGCTTAACCCATTGCACCACCAGGGAGGCCCCGTATCTGTTTTTGATGATAAATCATAGGGTAACCTTATCTGTGGGTGACTCCTCTTGAAGGGACCGTTGTTGGTACCTAGTTCTGTTTGGTATCTTGGTGGTGATGGTGTAAAGAAACAACGGCCCCCACCTCTTCTTTGACCAACCTCAGGGCCCCACATGGGAAAAAAAAATCCCTTCACGACTTCAGAGGAATTACAAGCGGATGCAACCTTGAGGGGTAGTGCAAACAGCAGTGAAAAGAGCATTTTGAAAATAAGATTCTATATCTCCAGCACTATCCTCATACAGGCTGTGCATCCTCTGGCATGTGGTAGGGCTCTCTGGGCCCTACAAGATTCTCAAGTGGAAAGTAAAAGGACCCAGGCAGATGGTTTTCTGAGGTCTTTTTCAACCCTAAGTAATTCCCAAAGGCCTGCTTTCCGGAAACCAATACCTGCTAACTCCCAGGAACTCCACCTTCCCTGGAGCATCTCCACCAGCCTCAGCCCAGAGCAGAAAACACCACTTACCCAGTAGTTATTCCTGCCTCGGGAAGTGACAGCCCTTGCCAGCTCTTAAAACATTAACAGCTCCCCAAGCGAGTCCTCCTTAGCACGGGTACGGGTTAAGCCTGCATTCAAACTCTGGCTGAATTAAGTCACTCCTACCCCGCGCACCCCCCTGGCCATGCACTTGGCTGGCTGGGAGCCCCGCTGACGCTGCTGGCTGACTCCAGACGCCTCAAGCCAGGCGCGGAGAGGTCCAACAACTTTTTATGTCTGTTTGTTTTTGCTAGTTTTACCTTGAAGCCCTCTTGCCAGACCTTCTTGGGCACTCGTCTCTGTTCTTCAGCAGGCTGGGAAGGTCCACAACCCATGCTGCGCCCCGCGCGCTGCTCCTCCGGTGGGACTTTGCCGCGCGCCCTCGCGAGCGCTCCCTCCTGCGCCCCTGCGCCCGGGAGCCCGCGGTCCTGCGCCCCAGCGCCCGGGGCCCTGCACCCCTGTCCCCGCGCTCCACGCCTTTCTCCTTTCCCACCTCCTGCACTTAAAGGCTCGGCAGGAGGCGCTCGGCACCTGGGCAGTTGCCGGGAACTGTTGCCACAATAAATGGCATCACGCGGACCTGGGACCTGGGACCTGGGACCTGGGACCTGGGCCCTGGGCGGGGATGGGACTTTTGTAACTGGAAACTGGAAGCTCAGCGGCATCTAAGTAATGACTGGGATGCAAATTGCACCCCTCTCCAGTGCTAAGGGAGGGGAGAGCAGAGCCTGCTGCTTGGCCAAGTTGGTTTTAAAAGGACGGTCATTTTAAGTACCCTGCAGGGACGTGTTTTTTCCCTTAGGCGCCCAGAGACAGACCCCACCCCGGTGTCTGGGCCCCCGCGTTTAAGTGGCTCGCGTCTGTGCTTCAGACTCTTGTGGGGCTGTGTCCAAGGCGCTTGTGAGAAGGCGACTTGGGAGTGGGATGGCGGAAGCAGCTCCCTAGGGGACAGGTGGGCAGTGGGGCGGCGCAGACAGCACCAGATGGCAGCATCACAGGGCGACCTCGGAGAGAACAGTCTCCCAAACAGAAACCCACACGATGAAGAAAACCAGACTCTCAGGATCATAAACAGCTCAGCAGCTGCGAAATGGGTCGTGCAAATCATTTTTATGAAAGATGCATTTTAGGAGCTGTTACACTGTAAGGAGAGGATGGGTATGCAAATTTCTCTCAGAGAATTAAATTAAAACTATCAAAAGAAAAAAAATGGCAGATCTGGCGGGCTGCTCAAATGTTGTTTTATTCAGATTTCCTCCCTTTTAATTTCATTTTTCAATTAATTTTTTGGTGGAGGGCATTCAGATGATGGTGGGTGTAGGCGGCACCATCCATCTGATGAGGTGTGATCGTGTACCTCTGAACCACACACAGTGTTGTAAGCCAATGTTACCTCAATAAAAATAATTGAAACTGAAAAGCGCTGAAAGGTACTTAAGAGTCTACCAGGCTCTTTTTGCAGGCTGCAAACTGAGGCTCAGAAGGTGAAGTGACTTAAATGGGGGAAGGGGGAGTAGTTAGTGAGGGATCTGGGGTGAGGAACCAGGTGGTCTGACTCAATCCCTCCATGTACCCTGACACCAGGAAAATACTAGTAGGGATTCTTGGAAATGTAAAAAATCTGGATACTTCTATGGAAATTAATGGTCAGTTCTGACGTAGAAGCTGGTTGTTTATTTTATAACATTTCAACTCATATCACTCTCTTCTAAGTGCCTGGAGAATGTTACCTGTCAATTTTCCTTTTACTAAAATTGTAGAAGGGGAAAGATGAAATGAGACTCAAGTCAAAGCATTATAATTATTGACCAAACAACACTAAAATTTGTGAATGAAGCTTTGAAACAAGGTTATAATTGTGTTTTGGGAACATTCCTGAAGGTATTAACTCATGGGTGTAATAAGTCTCACGAAATGTTCCAACTGGAAAATTCTCAACTAAAATAATCCAACACACACCTATAAAATATTCTGAGAGTGTTCAATGAAAGTTTGGAGGATGAACTGTAAGAGTGAAATACTGCTTGTCCTATCTCACTAGAGCTGATTGTCAGGAATATTTGGACTTATTGTTAAACACAGTCATTATTAAAAATTAAATTATATAAACTTACAATTCAGTTGATTACATTAAAAACAAAGGTAATAAATACAACACCTCAATTCCTAGTTGTTTTATTACAATGTACTGTTAATGTATCTTTAAGCTCAAGCTCATTTCCATCTGCTGTATGTGGATAGTGGAACCATCTCCTAGTGCCACTGTATGTCTTTCCCCAGCTCCACTTTCAGTAACATCACATTGGTAGTTTGAGAGCAACCAGGATGGGAATCTGTCCACCAGGAAAATAGATACTACAAACCAGGACTTTCTCCCTCTCTCACTTCCCACTCCATTCTCACTGCTAGATATTGAACATCTATCAGCACAACACTACCTTTTTCGTCCTTATATTCTAGAATGTCAGGGCATGTCTGCTCTGTCTACCCTTGCCTCTGCAGACCTCTCTCTGCACAGCAGGGGCCTGTGTGGACCCCCAGACATCGGTACTATGCCCATCAGTTCTACGGCTCCCTCCACTCTGGAGCTGGGGTACTAGGCTAAAGATCTAGGCTGAGTTCTTCACTACCTTGCTCTGGTTTTGTATAACCTGTTTCTACCTTGAAGACTGTTAAAGGTGGAAACTCTCTGATCATCACCAAAGCAGCGCCATCACTTGCTCATTTTAAAGTTTAGCTACTGCCTTTGATCTCTCTCTTTGCTTTGAATAATCAGAGAGGGGCCTCCCTGGTGGCACAGCGACTAAGCCCTGAGCTGTGGAGTTGTTGGAAGTGGCCACGCGAGTTCGACGCCTGGCCTGGGAGATTCCCACATGGCGTGGCAGACCTCTCCTGCCTTGCCTGCTACTCCCCTCAGCAGTGTGTTTCCATCGATCTGCCTGTTCTGCTCCCCACTCTGTCTCTGGTGAACCCTCTCACTGCCCCACACCTCTGGCCTGCACCCCAGCTTGTTTGCAAAAATAAGTAAATCTTTAAAAAAATAATCAGAGAGACTCAATTCTCCACTTCTTTCTAACATTTATTTAAACCTGAGAGTTATCCTGAGTTTTCTTCTCTGAAGCAAAGGGGATATTGCAAGGAAAGGTGCTTCTCCAAGTTTAATGTACATGTCCCAGAAACTGTTAAAATGCAGCTTCTTATGGGAGCAAAGGGCAAGGGTGGGGGGCGGCAGACTATGGTGGAAGGTTATTGGTGCTTTGATGTGGTCATGGTGTGGTAACGTATACCTGAGAGGTGTGAACCTGTATCCCTATATCATATACAATGTTGTTAACCAACATTAACTTAACATAGAAGCAAATAAATAAAATAGACTCTGATTTGGCACAGGATCCTCAAGACCTCAGTTATAAAGCCCCAGTGATACCCTTGCTATTGGTTAAGGATCACACTTTGAGTAGAGTGAGTATAGACCATGTCAATATTAAATAATTACATCAAAAGATCAAAAGGAAAGAAAAAAAGATGGAAGGAAGAGAAAGAAGTGGGGAAGAAAATGACAGTGAAAAATGATGGTGAAGTCTATTGGCCAATCACATAACACTGGCCTCATTTAATCAACATATTCTTGGTCTGAGAAGTGCCTTTCTGCATAAAATTTCAACTGGGAGCCTGAGTGCTAAACCAGCCTTTTGTCCTTCTTTCCTCTTGGAGGAGGGATTTTTGTGAGTTAGTGGGTCAAGGTGAAGAAATAAAGAAAATCATTACTAGCTTTACCCAAGTTCTGAAGTTGGTTTCGTAAGCTCTCTGTTCTGAAAGTTACTCTTCAGGGTTTGCTAGTAACGCCAGACTGGTGATTCTCGCAGCACTTAGCAGCCTTATGCAGGATGGGTACCAGCAGCAGGGAGGTTTCATATTTCACATTGATACTCTTCTGATTTCAATTCAGACCCTGAGCATTCCCAGGAAGTCACACAGAGAAATCAATTCTGCTTCCAACATCAAATCCACTGAGTTTACTAGCATTCTCCTGTGAATAAAAGGTTATATGCTGACCTTCAGTGCCAAACATGTCCTAACTAACGAACTGGTATGGTAACAGCTCAAATTTTTGAGTGCTTGCTAAGGTTTAGGAGAATGAGAGAAGCTGGTGGCTATGTTGGTATTTCTTTTTTATCGGTCATTTACTGGCATCCTGCAGTGATTGAAAAACTATATGCCAAGCCAGGATCCCTGTCTGTCTTTATGTGACACATGAGCTAAGAACAGATTTTACATTTTAAAGTAATTTCTTCAATATTGAAAAAAGGAGAACATCATTTAGTGATTTCTGACACGGACTCCAATTTCAGTGTCCCTAAATAAAGTTTTGTTAGCACACAGAACCGCTCCCCATTTGTTTACAGACTATGGTGCTTTCCCATCACAATGGGAGAACTGAGACTTGTGACCAAGACCACATGATCCACAAGGCCGAAAGTATTTATTATCTAGCTTTTTAAGGAAAATATTTGCTGATCTCTGATTTAAAAGGATGAATTCCCGCAAGTGTTTATAATGCTGAACTCCATGGCCTGAAAGCATTTGTATCTTCCAGAAAGGCCAAGTACTCTCAAAGAAGCGCTGCCCCTGTGGACAATTTATCTCATTAGTTTACTGAACCCCCAGGCCCACAAAGCTTTTTGTTAAGTGGCTTCATTCAGCGGCCTCCCCAGCTTAAGCTTTTCTGAGCACCCGGTTCAACAGGCGGGCTATGGCATAGGGAACACATCTTCATGGGTCAATAGTAGCTTCTGGAAAAAGAAGAGTTCCAGCTTGTCAGAAACGGGGCTGTCTTCGAGTGTCATCTTGAATGACCTCATTTTAAAACCCCATGTTCTTCAGCTTTTTCAGTCAAGTCCCTTTGTCAAACACTTCAACCCAAACACTGCCTTTCTGAGAACCTTCCTCTCGGTTCCTACACACGTTGTGTGGCTCAGACGTGAGGGGCCTCTGAAGTTGCTATCTCTGGAATCCGCTGGGGCAGGTTGCCTCAGTAACAGCACCAAGTGCATTCAGAAAGCTCCGGATCTGTGGCTGAACAGTCATGTGATAAAACTATTACTAAAGGAACATTGTACCAGAATATTGTCACCAAAAAATACACAACGGCACATTTGCATAATCAAGATTTTTTTTGCAATCCATGTGCGAATGCTACCAAGAACACCTGCCGTGAATTAATGGAGTTGCCTTAAAAACGCGGAGTGGGAGCATATTTTAGGCATCCCTTTAAGGGACTTGATATGACAGATTCTTGCAAAGAACCAGCAGAAATAAATAAATAAACCCACAAACAGGGGGACAATTGTTTGCGGAACCTTGGCTTGAAGCCAACAATCTAAGATGTTTGCTCATTCAACACAAACTGGGTAAATACAGAGAGTAAACGCCAATCAGGCTAATAACTCAGAGAATGGCCACCAAACAGTAAATTCAGCCGCAATAATCTCATAGAATTATAAAACCTGCATTTACATCTACCCTTAAGAAGCAGCTCTGAACCACATTTAGATATTATATGAGCCTAATACTGGGCTCAAAGCTTAATGGGGATGTGTAAAAGGAAAAACAATACTTGCTGAATGGTGGTTGGAAAGGCAAGCTTGCTTTTTAGAAAGCTGTAACAACTCTTAAGGTTACACATGGCAATTTTCACACACTGATATTCTCACAATTAAGGAAAAGTATTATTTAAATGATTTTCACTGCTTCCAATTTTGGCAGTACGTGGGCACAAAGCACTGAGACTTTTCGAATTAGTGGTGTGATTTTTCCTTGCTGGCCTTGAACATATTGTTTGACGCTCCAGGGGAGTTTGGCTGCTTGCAGAACTGAGAGACTAGGGGAAGAACAAAGCTCTCGAAGAGGCTCAAACTTTTTCTGCACTGGAATGTGAAGGAAAAAATGCTAGGCCAGCTGGCTTCATTCTGAGCCTCCTTTGGGGTAGTGGACCGATCTTGGAAAGTTACTGAGCCCTCGCTGGCCTTTTCATTCTTCTAGGGAAGGGGCTGGACTGGAGATGTTGAATGTATAACAGACTCTGGAGCACTGGTTCTCCCAGTAAGATACTGTAATGTGTTTCAGAATAACCTATGCAGCTTGTCCTAAATGCACATCTCCAGCATGGACTGGATCAGACTGCCTGAAATTGATCCACCAGAATGTGTTTATTTGAGAAGCATCTCCAATTACATTGCAGAGAGCAAAGTAAAGAAGCACCTGGACTTTGGAGGAAGAATGACCTGGTTTCACTTTGACCTTGGGAAATGATTTCACTTTCCTTAACCTCAGCTGAATCATCTTAAAATAGGAGACAGCAATAGTCCAAATAGTTATTGGGAAGATTAGATTTCACAAAAATCAAAAAAGCACCGAGTTACCTTACTCTCAGTAATTATGTAACACATGGTAGCTAAAGACTGTATTTTGACATCTAGAATCAATCTAGTTTTTATTATAAAGTAGAGAAAAACTCTAAAGTCCAACTTAAAGTATGTATCAGGTTAACATCACTTGCATGAAGAAAACAATGTTTGTTGCGTAAACTGACTTCCGGACAAGATTTATTTGTGTGTGTGTGTGTGTGTTTGTTTTTTATCCACAAAGTTGAATCCATCTCATATTATACCAACATAGTTCCATGGCTCTCTCATCTAGGGTGTCAAGCCCGAAACCTCTGGGACAGTCAATCAAATACAAGTGTCATATGCCACCAATAGGACCCAAACAGTGCCTTTTTTGCAGTGGATGTTATCCACATTCATGCCTGTAGGTAAGCCCCCTTCAGAGCACAGGTGGGATTCACAAAGCCCCGTGATTCCCTGCTTCATCTTCTTTCCCTCTCTTCTTTTTCGTCAGGCTCTACAATTACAGCAGCGACAGTGAGCTGCCTGTTCTCTGTTCTCTTTCAGAACAAGCTGCAGTGAGGGCCTGATAGTCAGAATTACTTGGAGGGAAATTATAGCTCTTCTCCCCAAGGAGGGCTGTTGAGTGTTGAGTCTTGCCAGGCAAACCATCACAGGGAGGCTGCTACCGATTTCTCTGTGAAGTCTGTGAAACTAACCAAGTACAGGTACTGTTGTTTGGGGTTGGGATGGGAGCGGAGGGCGAGAGAGAGAAAGAAGAAAAAAAAGAGAAAGTTGAAGAGATGGAGGCAGAGAGACAGAGATAGACTCAGAAAGAGACTCACACAGAGATTGATTTTTAAAAAGAGGGGGCTGTGGAGAACGTTCACAAACAGGCAAGGCCATGTGCCTACACTCTGGGCCAGCCTCTGTTGGGACAGAGGAGCTCAGTTCTTCAACTTCCATGCACCTGAGTGGGCTTCATCCACACATCAAGTGGCACCAGGCTCATTCTTGCAGAAATAACTGGGTTCCACTGAAATCCCCAAACACAAATTGGGCTTCTACTCTGAATGCTCTGCTGGGCCCATGACCCAGGCAACGTCTGCTTTAAACTCATCTTTTGTGTCAACAGATAGAATTTTAATTGCCCTAGTAAAAGCCACTAGAAGAATAGAGTCAGGTGGGTGCTGTGGTCCTAGAATAAGAAACTGTCATTCATTCTTACCAAAATAAAACCTCTTAGAATACATGCCTGCTTGGAAGGATAATGTGTTAGTGCAAAACTCCAGTTCAGCTTTATAAATGGTCCTGAGCAGTTGCTGATGGCTAGTTTTTGTTTGTGGTTAGGTTCCTGGCCACCACACTTTTGGGTGGGTGGGTCAAAAGAAGCGTGAGCTGTTCCACTGTCTATGGAGTGTAGGTCAGCCTGCTGTGGGAAGATTTTGCAGGTTCCGTGATTGAGGTCTCTACTTCCTGTGGGTTGTCCTACAATTTTTTTTCTTGGGGAATCTCAGACCCAACCTGCCTCATTATCACTTTCCTACGTTGTTAGCAAGGCAGCCCAGCTGACCCCATGCATGCAGTATCCTGCAGTATCTCCAGCTGTGCGATGTATTAAATTTTAACCTTGTTACTTCCATCTAATCCAACCGATTTTCTTATATTCCATATACATTTTTTTAAAGTTTTATTTATTAATGCATACAGGAACTGGGGTGTAAGCCAGAGGTGTCGGGGTGGGGGGTGGGTGAGAGGATTCACCAGAGACAGAGTGGGGAACAGAAAAGGAAGATCAACTGAAATACGCTGCTGAGGGGAGCAGCAGGTGAGGCAAGAGAGGTCTGCTATGCCATGTGGGAAGCTCCCTGGCTGGGGATCAAACTCATGCTGCAGTGGCTATGGATAGCTTCACAGGGCTGAGACTTAACCCATCGTGCCACCAGGGAGGCCCTCCACACACATTTATTTAACCTGCTTTTAGTTCTACGTGTTTGTTTATTTATTTATTCAACAAACATTTATAGAGTTCCTACTGAGCACAAGTGCTGTCCCAGGTGCTGAGGATACAAGAGTGACCAAAACAAAGCCCCAGTCTTCGTGGAATTTATAGTCTAGGGGGCAAAAATAAAAAAACAAGTAGATAAATACTACTGGATATGGTGGTAAAGAGTGATGTGCAGAAAAAGAAAGCTTGGAAAGGAAGGGAAAGCAGCTGAAGGGGCAGTGCAATTTTAGATTGGGACATCAGAAGAAGGGAGAAGAGATGACTCATATGCATGTAGTTGGGTGGTGTGTTCCAAGCAGAGGGAACAGTAAACAAACATGCCCTATGGCAGAAGCGTATACGGGACACGTAGAGGCCAATGTGACTGCACAGGAATTAGAATGTAAGGACGGGGTCAGGGAGATGTAATGCCCACATCATTGCTTGTGGGACTGGATGGGTCCCCAAGAGAATTAGTACCATCTTCTGCATGTTCTTGAGAAAGCCATGCCATTATTATGCTCATCATAAGAGGAGCCTGAGAATCATAAATGGGATAGTTTATTAAGCTGTAGTTCGAGGCTATGGTTGCATCGAATGCTTCTAAGTGCACAGATGTGCACATGGATCCTGTTGCTTCCTATTCCCTTTGCAGAGTTTCTCTTGCACCCATCATAGAATAGAATTGTTTTTTATAATAAAATTCCTCAACTTGGTTCTAATGTATTTTTTTTTAAAGATTTATTTATTTATACGTACAGCTGGGGTACAGGCCAGAGACGTGGGGCGGCGAGAGGGTTCACCAGAGACAGAGTGGGGAGCAGAACAGGCAGATCAGAAATACACTGCTGAGGGGAGCAGCGGGCGAGGCAGGAGAGGTCTGCCGCACCATGTGGGATTCTCCCCGGCCGGGCGTCGAACTCGCGTCGCCGCTGCCGACAGCTCCGCGGCGCAGCGCTCAACCGCTGCGCCACCAGGGAGGCCCGGTTCTAATGTATTTTACTCGACATACAGGTGTTAGCAGCAGTGGGCAATGTAGGATGTGGCTCAGACAGATATGTGATCCAGCAAGCACTGCAGTGGGGATTATTCTTCTCCCTTGACAGTTTTCTTCTTTTTTCATAGTCAATAGAACCATCAGTTCTTTTCTGCACAGTATCTGAAGACTTAACAGGAGTAATTGCAGAATTATCCACACTGAGCAGGCCTAAAACTCTCCTGCTGAGTTTATTCTTGTTCCCCTCTAGAGTTAAATCCAACTGACTATTAATCTGACTATTTAGCAGCTATGTGCTGAAAAGGCAACAGTGAGAGATATTTGCAATGATATTGGCAGTGATATTCATCTAGCAGGGAGAATCTTACTTTCAAAGGACAAGGTAAATATAGTAAAAATCTGCTTTCTATTGTTAGGAGCAGATGTGATATCACCTCAAACTGCTAGAGGAAAGTATTCAACTTATTATCTTCTTATGCTTTTAGTTTGGGTTGAATTAAATTCAGCAACAATTTTTAATTTTTTTTATTTCCCATTCTGTTAAGGAAAAAAAACACAGAAAATGCTTTAAAGTTGTCGTAAGAGAAAAAAACAAGAATTCTCACATAACCTTTTTCATCACTCTGTTACATAAAAAGCAAGAGGGTGAAAAAGAAAAAAAACTCAATTTATGATTATCATGAATCTAGACAGCTTCCAGAAATTCGTTAGGATGATGCCTCCCACCTTATCTCTTTTCCCTGATGCGACCTGGTCTGGATTGTCTTCTGCTTCCAGACAAGATGGAGCAGTGAGAACCAGGTTGACTGTCCCACTAGCAACAATAACAAACAAACAAAATATCTAAAACAATGGTTTTTAAGCCACTGGACATCAATGAAAGGCAGTGATCCTTCAGAGATGGCAGTAAGTAGAGTGAGTGCTATGATTACTTCCAGCTAACAGTCTTGAGAAGGATTCCAGGTGATGGTTCAGGGAGGGAGAACTTCAGAAGCCTCCAGTGGATTCCTTAAATTGAGAAGATGCTGGGAGTCCTGGGAGGAAACTGTTCATTAGAGTTTTCAGGGCAGAGTGCTTGAGGGGAATCCATGAAAGAACGTGGCAGACTGAAAAACTAAGGGCTTATCAGCACAGGAATCTGAGGTTACCCAAGGCTTGGGAAAGAACCACCAAAAAGGATTCCAGGGAATGGTACTTATTTTCCACAGTTCCTGTTCTTACCAGCTAGACTAGGAAAGCTTAGAAGGCATAGATTAGAATATGCAGAAGGTAATAATTACTTGTGCTAAGTAAAGGGGAAAAATAAGACCTTCACTAAGAATCACTATGGCCCCACTAACAAATCATAAAAACAAGACCGGAAACTGTATCCAAGTAATGAAATTGCTTCCCAAAGCTAAGTTCAGGAATATTTATAGGAACACAAAACTATCCAGCACCCAACAAGGTAAGATTGATAATGTCACATAGCTAACAAAAATCTTATCAGACATGCAAAGAAATAGGAAAATATAATGCACAATTAGGAGAAAAATAAGTCATCCAAAACAGATCCAAAACTAACACAGATGTTAGACTTAGCAGATAAAGGCATTAAAATGTGCTATTACTTTATTCCATATGTTCAAAGAGCTGGAGGAAAAACTGAGCATGTTAGTAGAGTCATGAAATATGTTAATAAGACCCAAAATGAACTTTTGGAGATGAAAATGACAGAAAAATTTTTAAATGAACTGAAAGGGATTAATGACTGTTTTAGTCTGTTCAAGCTTCTACAAAGTATAATGAACTGGATAGTTTATAAACAAGAAATTTATTTCTTACAGTTCTGGAGCCAGAGTCTGAGATCAAGGCACCAGCATGTTGGGTCCTAGTAGCACCCCCTCACAGGTTGCAAAATTCCTGCTGTATTCTTACATGGTGGAAAAAAAGAGAGGTTGCTATCTGGGGGCTCTTTTACTAGGGCACACACCCCATTCATGAGGACTCCATCTTTACAAACCAATAACTTCCCAAGACTTTCCTTCCTAATACCACCCCCCTGGATATTAGGATTTGAACATATGAATTCTGGGGAGACACAAACATTTAATCAATTGCAATGACCAACTAGATATTGCAGAAAAAAAGACCAATGAACTTGAAGACATGGCAAGAGAAAGAATCCCAAATGAAATATACCAAGAAAAAGAGTGAAAACACAAATGAACAAAGTATCAGTGAAGTAAAGGACAGTTTCATGTAGCCTAAAATACCTGTAATGGGAGATTCCCAAAGGAGAAGAGAGAAAGAGGTAGGGAGAAAGGCAGTAGAAATGTATGAAAAGGTAATTACTAAAAAGATTCCAAATATGATGGAATCTATAAACTCCCTGATCCAAGATACTCAAGGAAGCCAAGGCACAAGAGGAATAAAGAACACCACATCAAAGAACATTATAATTAGTTGCTCAAACCAGTGATAAAAGAAAATCTTAAAAGCAGACAGAGAAGAAAATTTATTATGTGCAAAGAAACTTTAAAATGCTGAGTATTTTAAAAGCCTAAAAGGAAAATATGGCAAACTATAATTTTATACCTTGTGAAGATATCTTTCAAGAGAAAAGATTAACTTAGGACATTTTTAGATGTAAAAGGATGAAAAAAATTCACAACCAATAGATTCATATACAGAAATGTTAAAGGAGGTCTTGCAGGCTGAGGAAAGATGATACAAAATGGAAATACAGAAAGGAATGAAGAGCACTGGAAGTGGAAACTATGCGTAAATGGATCAGAATTTTTCTTACTATTTAAATCTTTCTAAAAGACAACTGACTGTTTAAATATAATCACCATGTAGTATGGGGTTCATGCATACAATGTATGACAATAATAATACTTCAAAGACCAGGAGAGGAGAAATGAAAATATATTGGAAGTATAATGGAAAAAAACAAACAAACAAAAAAGAACCCCCAAAACAAGAACAGGGCCTCCTTGGTGGCACAGCAGTTAAGCGCTGCGCTGTGGAGCTATCGGCAGTGGCGATGTGAGTATGACACCCAGCCGGGGAGATACCCAATGGCGCGGCAGACCTCTCCTGCCTCGCCCTCAGCAGTGTATTTCCGTCGATCTGCCTGTTCTGCTCCAAACTTTGTCTCTGGTGAACCCTCTCACCGCGCCAAGTCTCTGGCCTGTACCCAGCTTGTATGCATAAATTAAAAAAAAAAAAAAACAAGAATAATAACATGATCTCTGGATAAACCTCCAAAAATTTGGTAACTAAAAATATTCTAAATAACCTCCTGAGTCAAAGAAGCAATCAAATAACTAAAAGAAAGCGTTTTGACATAAATATCCTTTCCCAGGTTTTTTTTTTTATAAGATTTATTTCTTTATGCATACAAGCTGGAGTGTAAGCCAGCGGTGTGGGGTGGTGATTCACCAGAGGATTCACCAGAGAAAGAGCGGGGAGCAGAACAGGCAGATTGACTAAAGTACATTGCTGAGGGGAGCAGTGGGGGAGGCAGGAGAGGTCTGGTGGGCCATGCGGGAATCTCCCTGGCTGGGGATTGAACTCATGCTGCAGTGGTTCTGGCTAGCTTCATAGTGCTGCGCTTAACCCGTTGCACCACCAGGGAGGCCTTTTCCCAGTTCTTTGGGAAATTAAAACACCTGTGAGTATGATAATGGTGTAGTGGGAGTGTATAAGTTTTCTATAGCTATGTAAGGAATTTCCACAAATTTGTTGACATCTCACAGCTTCCATGGGTGAAGAGTGCAGGCACGACTTAGATATATCTTCTGTTCAGCTTACAAACCACAATCAAGATGTTGGCTGCGGTCTCATCTGGGACTCGGGATGCTTTTTCAAGTTCATGTGCTTATTGGCAGAATTCATTTCCTTGAAGCTGTGGAAGGCATTCCAATTTTCTTCGGGACCAACAGAAGAGACCGTTGCCTCTTCTGAACGCCAGATTAAATGGCTCACCTGATGTGGTCAAGCCCACCGATGGTAATTTCCCTTCTGATTAACTCAAAATCAACTAATATGAAGCCTCATATCGCAAACGCTTTCACCTTTGGTATATAATGACACCTAATCATGATTGTGACACCTCATCATAATTACAGGGTCGACGCACATTTAAGAAGAAGTGATTATAGAGGGAGTGTAAATAAGGTTCCCAGGATCCTAGGGGTTGTCTTCGAATTCTACATGCTCCATGGAGATATAAGAGAATGGATAAGGGAATCCATAAGAGAATGGATATAGGGAAAGATGCTATTTGTTAATTATTTGTTATACATAATCTCTTTTAAGTGACTCGATCTTTTTCCTGTATGTAAACAATTAGCTTTGATTGGCTTTATGTTATTTTCTTCCTCAAGACCATTTATAAAGTTTTAAATAATCTTAGAGTAATTACAGCCATGATAACTGCTACTGTTTCTCAAATGCTCAATGTATGTGTGACCTTTTGCAAAGTAATTTACATATAATATCACATTAGGTCTTCACAACATGTGTGTGAAAAAGTTATTATTACACCTCTTTGGTGGATGAAGAGCAGATCCTAAGGCTCAGAAGTCTTAAGTAATGTGTGTAAAGTATCACAGCCACTAAGGAAGGGGACCTGATGTAGAACCAGCACTTGTGGATCTACATCTAGTGCTGTAGAGAAGAAATGGGAATTATTTCCACTGCCACTGTATTCAGGAGGCAGCTAGTCATTTCTTACTGAATTATTTCCATTAAATTAGCCATCTTTAGTTCTTCAAAAATGCTCTCTCTGTTGGAAGGAACATACAGAAAAGACTAATGTGTGTATATATATATATATATATATACACACACACACACACACACACTAATGTGTGTATATATATATACACACACACTAATGTATACACTAATGAATACACTAATGTATACACTAATATATACACTATATACTAATGTGTGTGTATATATATATACACACACGTATATTTCATTTCTGTCTAGGCATTTTCTATCAATTAGAAACATCATTTCTGAGTTGGAGAGTGAAGATGCATTTGGAAACACGGAGAAGTCTGTGCAGATCACTCTCAGAATGCGATTGTTCTGTGTAACTTCACATGTCTATTGTTAATGCTTCTATTATTTTATACAATTGAAAACTTTTTGCTGCTTGAATCTAAGTCCCACGGAAATGTTGACTCCTATCAGAACGGGTATTGCACCTGTTCTCTAAAACTGGGAGTCACAACCAATTGTTTTTTGAAGTTGTACAGTTCATCACTTTTGGGGTTGCTCTCTCCAGACAGTGCCTACGAGGAGTCTAAAACACCTTTTGGGGGAAAGGGGGTAAAAGGATTGCAGCAGCTGTTGACCATAAGGAAGAGAGGCAGGTGGGTGGACACAGAAGATTTTACCGAAACACATTCTCTTATGCTCTTCTGTCTCTAGTGTCACTTCTAGAGCTGGGAATACCTCCATCTCCAGGGAAAATCTGGAAACCCTACTGGAAAACATGTCCAAATCATATAAGGTTAAAAAAATAATGGCACCACCAGGGGGCAGTAACACCACAATGATGCTGAGACAGTAATAAGCTTGCTATTACTGCATCCAAATCCTCTGCAAGAATAAGCATAGGTGAATGAATTTTGTGCTACAAATGGCCTACTATACAATTAAGTACTAATACACTAATTACATTTCTGTTTTAAAGTAACAATAATAATCAGCCTGTGTAGCCTGGTACAGTTGGGCAGACCTTATGGGGGGAAACTTTTGTTCTCCTCTGCTAACCACCCCCTTAGAAAGGAATCACCCTTGAAGGGAGTAAAATGCGATGGGCTTGGGGGTAGGTATCAACAGGAGCAAAGCTTCTAGGTAAGGAAAATGAGGTCGAGAGTCACGAAGAGTGGATTCCTCAATATCATCCTTCTAGAGAAAGCTTTGAAGCATAGAAACCCCAAGTCCTTTCTGCTAGAAGTCCAGCAAGACTTCACTGAGAGAAGGGATGCTATGTGTGCCTTTAGCATTTCACATGGGGAGCCCGAGTTCCTTATGTGGACAAGGCACCATCCTAGGCCTGGAGTGTACTGGGAGGAGAAATAATTGTAATAATAATAGTAATAACGTGCTGTCTGTCCCCAGGAACTTAGGGTGTGGTGGGGACACAGATGATGAGTAAACAGTCAGATATCTAAACACGATCTGGATTAGGTGATGTAAAGAAAAGTTCAAATTAGTATGAGATCATATAATGGGGCAAGGAGGTATGTGTTGGAAACTGACATTTAACTTGATGCTTGAGGGAAGAAAGAAACAAACAAAAAGCTAGGGGAAGAGTATTCTAGGCTGTTTGTCGGTACACTGGGTTATAAAGAGAGACTAGGGTCATTTATGCAAAGTGCCCTCTCAGCCATGTCTAGGGTTTAGGATTTCATCCTAAGTGCAATAAAAAGTTTTGAAGGATTTTGTAGAGAATTGAAACGGATCCATTTATATTGCTATAAGATCGGATTGGCTTCTATGGAGAGAGGAAATTGAAAATGAATGAGTTAAAGCAGGGAGAATTATTAGGAGGCTGTTTTAGTCGTCAAGTGGTAAACAACGAATGCATAATAGAGATGATGGAGACAAGTAAACAGATTCCAGATGTGTTTTAAGTGAGCCAAGGTAAAACATATTGTGCTGGATATTAGGAGAAAGGCGGTATCAAAGATAATCCCCCAGGTATTTGGTATATGACAAAGAGGATGAAGGTGACATTTACTGAATTGGGGAAGGCAGGATGAGGAGCAGAAGATCAAGCCTTCAGTTTTAGACAGAATAATTTGGGATGTCAGGGAGACATTCAAATAAGGATATGAAGTTGGAACTCAGGAAAAAGGTATTAAGGCTTAGCAGCATAAAACCATGAGAACAGATGAGATTGCCCAGGAAAACAGAAACAAGAAAGGCCCAAACCTGATCCCACAAGGAGGCCAAAATTTAGAGGCCAGGCAGAAAATGGATGCAGCAAAAGTGACTGTGCAGGTGTTTCCAGGTGCTAAGACAAAGCAGGAGATTGTGGTATCACAGAATCCAAGCAAAGAGCCTCTTTCAAGATGGAGTAATCTACTGCATACAATCCTGCTGGGTGATTACTAAGTAAGTTCTTTTTTTCTTCTCTCATTTAAAGATTTATTTTATTTATATATGCATACAAAAACTGGGGTGTAGGCCAGAGGTGTGGGACATGAGAGGATTCACCAAAGACAGTGGGGAGCAGAACAGGCAGATCTGCTGAAGTACAATGCTGAGGGGAACAGCAGGTGAGACAGGAGAGGTCTGCTGTGCCATGTGGTTCTGCTCCCCAACTCATGTCCCAGTGGCTGGGGATAGCTTGATAGCACTGAGACTTAACCCCTGCACTACCAGGGAGGCCTGATTACTAAATCAATTCTGAAAAGGACAATTACATTAAGCAACATGGAGATCACTGGTTTACCTTACTTAAGTACTTTCAATTAAATGATGGAAATGGAAGCCAGATGAGAGGGTTGAAAGCAGAAATGGGCCCACAATACTCAGAAGTTAAGTAATAACTGGCTTCACTGTGTCAGCTTGGAAGCAAAACTAAAACTTAGAAGAAAATATGGAGGAATATCTTGGTGATTTTAGAGTGAAAAACAACTTCTTGAATAACACACATAAAAGAACAAATCATAAAAGGTAAGCCTGATACTCTTGACTACGGTAATATTTATTTAATATTATGAGCTTCCATCTCATCAAGAAATTTTAAAAAATCATGTGCCTGATCATCCTCCTATTCCACTTGTAGGAATATAGAAAACATCTTTCTCATGTATGCTTTATTTTTTTTCAAGATTTATTTATTTATACATACAAGCTGGGGTACAGGCCAGAGGCGTAGGGTGGTGAGAAGGTTCACCAGAGACAGAGTGGGGAGCGGAACAGGCAGATCAGAAACACACTGCTGAGGGGAGCAGCGGGCGAGGCAGGAGAGGTCTGCTGCGCCATGTGGGAATCTCCCTGGCCAGGTGACATTGTTGATTACAGCAAAGTCTTGGAAATAGTTCTGGTGACCAATTTCAAGAGAATAGGTACATAAATCATGGTATATTTATCGAACAGAATGTTACACAACATAACACATCAGAGAGTGATTCAACTACATGGATGTCCCTCACACACCTAGCAATGAGCAAAACTTTGATGACTGTTATGTATTATGTCCATTATATGAAGGTCAAGAATATTTAAAAATATGAATGCAAATATCCAGAGGAAAAGCTAAGAGAATTAGGGCTTCCCTAGTGGTGCAAGGGGTTAAGTCTCAGCATTATGAAGCTATCAACAGTCACTGCAGCTCGAGTTCGATCCCCAGCCAGGGAGCTTCCCACATGGCGCAGCAGACCTCTCCTGTCAAGCCTGCTGCTCCCCTCAGCAGTGTACTTCGGTCATCTGCCTGTTCTGCTCCCCACTCTGTCTCTAGTGAATCCTCTCACACACACCCCCACACACACCTCTGGCCTGCACCCCAGTTCTTGCATGGATAAATAAATAAATCTTAAAAAAAACTAAGAGAATTAAAAGTATTTTTACCCTTGGTCTTGGGCACAGAGAGGAAGGCAAACTACAACATTTTCAATATACACATAGTAGTAATATTTGACTTGTAAAACTATATATGTTTATTATTTTTATACAAATATGAAGGTAACATTAAAATTGAAGGAGCAGTGAGAAAGTTGAGGAACAGCTGCTCACAACTTTGGGCCTGAATGGAAATCTGGAGAGGAATGTTGGCTGACGTGTTTGGTGAGAACAAAGGAGAGTTGTTGGTTTTGATTGCTTTTTTATGATGAAACATTTTTGATACCCATGATGAAAATCCATTCCAGAAGGGGAGGTTAAGGAAGCTGAAGATTAGGGAGATAACCCAGAGTATGGTCCCTGAGAAGGCTGCCCAAGTAGGAAGCGCAGCAGCTTTGCAGAGCAGATCCCTCACGTGAGATAACAAAAAAGATGAATACCTGAGACGAATACAGGTGAGTAGGTGGAGTGGAACAGGAGAAGGTTCTTTTTTTAAAAAAAAGATTTATTTATTTATGCATACAAGAACTGGGGTGCAGGCCAGAGGTGTGGAATGGTGAGAGGATTCACCAGAGACAGAGTGGGGAGAAGAACAGGTGGATCCACTGAAATACACTGTTGAGGGGAGCAGCGGGCGAGGCAGGAGAGGTCTGCTGTGCCATGTGGGAATCTCCCTAGCCGGGCATCGAACTCGCATTACCACTGCCACCAGCTCCACAGCGAAGCGCCTAACTGCTGCGCCACTGGGGAGGCCCAAGTCTGTCTTTTTGATTGCTGAATAATATTCCATTGTGTAAGTATATCACAGTGTTTTGATCCATTCATCTTTTGGGGGGACATTTGGGTCCTTTCCATATCTTTGGCCAGAACTTTTAATATAAGGAAAAATTTATACCCTCACTGCTATACAACCATGTGCCAGTGGCAATTTGAGGCCACTTGATCAAGATGGCACATTCTGAAGGTAAATTTTACGTGAAAATATTTAATTTAAAACATTTTCTTGGGCCTCCCTGGTGGCGCAACGGTTAAGCGCTGCGCTGTGGAGCTGTTGGCAGCGTCGCTGCGAGTTCAACACCCGGCCAGGGAGATTCCCACATGGCGCGGCAGACCTCTCCTGCCTCGCCTGCTGCTCCCCTCAGCAGTGTATTTCCATCTCTCTGCCTGTTCCGTTCCCCACTCTCTCTCTGGTGAACCTTCTCAATGCCCTACGCCTCTGGCCTGTACTCCAGCTTGTATGCATAAATAAATAAATCTTTTTTAAAAAATAAAACATTTTCCTTAAAAACAAGAGTATATGTAAACTGAACTAGAGCACAAATTTCAAATAGATTTTTATAGTGAATCAGAATATTTTAAATGTGAACTTTTGATGATAATAGGTAGCTGTAGGTTCTTCCTCCAATGCCTGGGCAAGGGACTTGTTTGCTCCCATTTGCAGAGGGGGGCACTTATGTGAAAACTCTTGAGAACTAATGATTTTTGACTGCAGTGGGTGTGGGAGTCACATAGAAGCCACGCATAGATTAGAAATCATATTTTTGGGCTCCAAAGCATGTGATTTTTCTACCTTCCCACATAACATCTAAAGATTGTTCTTTAAGACTGCTCATTTCAGTGCTAGAATGCTCTGCTAAACTGTATTCTAAATGGTGCATACAATAATCTTGTGTCTCTTTTATCTCACAGACAATTGTGAATGTGGCTCTAGAATTCTGGCTATAAATAGGATTTTATTAAAACCAGTGGCAAGCTCTGCCTGCTGTTTGGCTGCTACACTCCTCAACTATTTTGGGTCTTTCTTTTGGTAAAATTCAGAGCTATACAAATTGAGCTCAAAATTGTACTAATTCTGGACTCTGTTTAGGGAAATACATTTGCATCTATCTCATCCTTGCTGTTTGACAAATGAGTAAAAGGAGTCACAGAGGTGTTGCTTGCTCGAGATCCTAAAACTCACAAGCTGAAGCTGCAAGTTTCCTATTCTGTCAGAGTAAATGGTGCTACTATTTTTGGTTCGGTGTTCTTTTCCATTTCTGGTTATCGTGATGAGAGAGAGAGAAATTCTGCTTTGTTTCTAAGGTACTCTCTGATCTCTTTCAAGCAACTCAGAAGCCATGTATTGTCACTGGAACTCTGACACAGTGAGTCCCTGGGCAGGTGGTGGCAGGTGAGGGGATTGTATGACAAAGCCCCATGTAACAAAATAAATATAAAATATTACCTCAAACTCTGTGCCAGGAATTACAATCAAATCTGTGGACTTAACCTTTCTTTAATAACTTGTCAAAGCCTGTTATCTCCTTAATGCTCTGCCCTTTGAAAAGAGCCAGAGGGGAATAAATCTCATCAGTAATGGGTAACATTCATGGAAAGGCATTGAAAGAATGTTTAAAGGGATACACTTATTTTAAGCATCTAGGAAAACAGAATATTCTATCTATGTGCTAATAAAAGGTAACATGATAATGGCGTCTAGTCATATGGTAGCATTCAGAGGAGGGAGAAATTTGCCATTGTCCAGGAATAGGAGACAGAAGCTGGTGCCATTGTCATTCTAAGAGTTTGGCTTCATGGGTACAAGAGGTGATCCAATTCCCTGCAGCCACTGAGAAGCAAATTGTGAATAGGTTAGAGCAGTTACAGATCCAGCCAGAATGTTCCATCATGTCTTTCAATGGGAAGGTATTTCATAATGCAGGGTATGTGGGTAGATACCCATATCTATACCATATATGGGTAGATACCCATATATAAGCATATGGGTATCTTATACCCATATAAGTATATGGGTATCTAGTACTGATCTGTTACTAATTATTCCTATGAGGAGACAAAAGAAAAATGATAGTAATAAATAGGATCTTCCAAATAGGATCTTAGACAATTATGAAAACTCTCTCTATAGCAGGTGAACTCTAAGATATACCCCTCTCCCACCACCATCACCACCAGATCCCCACCTTCTAGTGTACATATCTTTGTGTCATCTTTCTCCTTGAATGTGGGCTGGCCAAGTAACCTCCCTTGACCCACGAAATTCAACAAAATGTTGGGTGTTACTTGTGTATTAATTTACAGAAGACTGCCTTCTCCCAGAAGTCTCTCCACTGTTGCTTCGATGAAGCCAGCTGCTGTGTTGGAGAGGTGAGTTGTTTATGACAGTCTTTGATCAACAGTCAGCAAGGAACATGCCCTCCAAACAACAGCCTGCAGGTAATTGCAAGTAGATCCTTCTCTAACCATAAAATTAGACCCTACTACAGTCCCGTGGATATCCTGATGCAGAAAACCCAAACAGACACACTTGCCTCTTGACCCACAGACTTCATGAGCTAATAAATGTGTGCTGTAAGAGCTCAGAAAAAAAGAGGATCCCAATAGAACCTAAGTTCATCATGCTCTGTTTTGTCTAGATGTCTCTTCTGCCAGGAATGTCCTTTCTTCATCTTCTCCGTCTTTCTACAGTGACTATTCCTTTTTTTAAAAATTATATGTATTTTGCATCATTGTTCATTTTTGTACAATGTTTGCTTTCTTTTCCCAGGTGTAGTCCCCCAGAAATTCCACCAGCACTTCACCTGTGCACCATCACCACAGTCCCTTGTGCTCTAGAGCGGGAAGATCACAGGGGACTCAGTGACTATTCTTGCAGTAGTCAGCCATGCCAATTCCTCTCTGAAATGGGCTTGGATAATCAGGCTTTTCCCCTCTGTGCCTTTGCACCCTTGTACCATGCTGTCCCACTCCCTGAATTGCCACTGATTATGTAGGTGTCTGATGCTCACTGGACTGTGAGATTCTGAGATTCCTTTTTTTTTTAAGGATTTATTTATTTATGCATACAAGCTGGGGTGTAGGCGAGAGGTGTGGGGTGGTGAGAGGATTCACCAGAGACAGAGTGGGGAGCAGAACAGGCAGATTGACTGAAGTACACTGCTGAGGGGAGCAGCGGGAGAGGCAAGAGATGTCTGTTGCGCCATGTGGGAAGCTCCCTGGCCAGGTATTGAACTTGTGCTGCAGTGGCTCTGGATAGCTTCATAGTGCTGTGCTTTAACCCGTTGTGCCACCAGGGAGGCCCTAGACTGTGAGATTCTTGAGGATAAGGGCTGTAGCTCCCCAATAATCTACCAGGGAAAATCTATTCCAAAGTGTTTACAATATTAATATCTGCCAATTGGATAGACAGTGTCTAAAAAAAAAAAAAATACCCAGACCATGCCTTTGTGAAAAGTGCCAAGTATCACAAACTCACCCTGGTCAAATTTCATTGTCATAGAAACTTAAACAAAGGACTTCCCAGTCTGTGCTGCTTGCCCACCAATATTTAAAACCACATTCATTGTGGCTCATGCATTAACGTTTGTATAGACAGAGACCTGAGATGCCCGGATAATGCATTGCCAGGAAATTTTAGTTCAAGGTAATAGGATGAACTCAGGATACCTAAGATATGACCCTGCTTTCCAACCCTTTCCAGACTATCACTCCACTGTATGTCCATTTCTGTTGCACAGTTTCTACCTCTGTCTTTCTATCATTTTGTTTCTCATTTGTCCAGTCCTCTCTACCATGGTCTCCATGCTGGGCTGGATCTAGAATCATTAAGAAGACATCTTGATAGTGCAGGACATCCTCTTTATCTTCCCTGGGGTGATGGGGAAACTGACATCTGTAGACACCTATGTGTAATAATTCTTTCAAGAACACAAGGGACCATGAAGAGGGATCACGGGTGAATTGGTGGTGGGCTACCCAAGGGGAATACAAAATGTAAAAGACATAAATAACAATAAAAATATATATTTATAAAAAAAATAATAATAATTCTTTCAAAACTTCCGTCTGGGAGAGTTGTAGGCAGACTCCTGCCTTGTTTGGCAATGCCAACCAGTTGCAAGGCTTCACAATGTCGCGCTGGGCGATTGCTTTAATGGGAGGTAAAGTCCACCAGCTCTAGATTCAAATCACAGCTTCTGTCCACTAGCTCTGGACAGAAAGCAATATTCAAAGGAACAATTTTCTGTATTGCAGTTGATCACTAAAATGGGGTGCCTTGCTTCAAGAGGATTAAGCGTATTAATGTATCTGAAGAGTCTTTAAAGTGGTCCCTGGAACATAGAAAATGACTACTTGCTTTTGTTGAATATTGCATAGTTTGCCAAATAATAGAAAATGTGTGAACGGGGATCCATATTCTAAATTATGTTCAGTCAAATGCTAGAAAAACAATCTATAGGAAACATTGAACACTGTGCCACTGGGCAAATCCAGGTTTTGTTAAAGGATGTAGTTGTTTACATTTTGATCTGTCCCCACACTTATTTATTTTCTATTTTTGCATAGAAGAACTTGGGTATAGGCGAGAGGTGTGGGAGGTGAGAGAACTCACCAGAGACAGAGTGGGGAGCAGAACAGATGGATTTATTAAAATACACTGCTGAGGGGAGCAGCGGGTAAGACAGGAGAGGTCTGCTGCGCTATGTGTGTCAGCTCCCTGGCTGGGATCAAACTTAGGCCGGAGGGGTGAGAACACTGAGACTTAACCCTAGGCCATCAGGGAGGCCCATCCTTTACTTTCTAACATCTGACTGGTGTGGCAGCATGCACCATTACTTACTCAGTCCCACCAAAGATTCACAAATGTCTTTTTCTTATGGCACGTACTCTGTTTATTTTACTAATTACAGCAAACCTTGGTAGATCCTACTTTGCCTTTATTTCATCTGACAGTTTGTTTTGCAATGGAAGTTCAGGATATGTCTAAATTTACTTTTCCATATAGTTTACAATGAACTGAAGCCCATTATACATTCATGTTCAGCTTCCATTTTCCCATAACTCATTTTGCTTTGCTGACTCTGAACAAGGATACCTAGTAACATCTCGCCAAATCAGCAGAGAGCTGGAAGAAATGTGGTACTATGCAAAGACTTGTGGGTTGCTTGTTGGTGATGTTTATGTCACAAACAACACATTTGTGTGCAAGGGAGGGATTATAAGAGCCTCATCATGCCCTGCGTTCAATTCCTTAGGAAGCTCTGCTAGTGAATTCCCGAGTTTGACTTGGTATCAACTTCCCTTTGTAACCCATCTGGGACTATGGCAATTTTAAGCAATTCTAGACTTCCTCTTCTGAGACTCTAGTTCTCTGGGAGGTTTTCTAGGATTGTTCACTCATCAGCACCCTGCCCCCTCCTCTTTCAGGAAGTCTGGCCTTGTTGCTGCAGTGGAATCCATTATCTACCTTCTTCCCCCACCCCGCTCCTCCAGGAAGCCTACCAGGATTTATCAGAGGAAGCAAAAGTTCTTAGTGTTCAAGAACTCAGTGTCTTAATCCTCAAATATTTTTTGAGTGAATGGGTAACCACATTAAAGATTCCAAGAAGCAACTGGCAATTCAAGTGTGGGAATGTGTATATTAATGTATTAAGTATGGTGTAGACATGATCTCTTACATCCCCTGGTAAACCTCAAGTAGAAGCGGGCCAAACTCCTGTATCGCATATTCCTGCTGGTTCCATAATTGGACCATCTGTTCAACAGCAGTTATTAGTCACTTTTTCATGCTCTTTAATCTGGATTTTTATTTTTTTTGGACCACTGTTTGATCTATACTTTGGGTCCAATATTCATGTTAAGTCTCTTATCTTAGAAATATGCTCAGACTTACTTTTCTACCTTAGTCTTTTTTGATAATTATGTTCTATTGAAATACAGTTTACATACCATAAAGATCACCCTCCTAAATAAATTTAGCGGTTTTTAGCCTTTTATGTAGGTCTACAGTTCCATCTGTTATCATTTTTCTTCTTTATATATATACGTGTGTGTGTGTGTATATATACATATATATTTAATTTAATATTTCTTGGAGTGTGGGCATGCTGGTGATGAATTCTTTTGACCTTTCATTTCTACAAATTTGGCATCAGTGGATCTGGTGGTCCTAATGCCCAATGAGAAACGCTTCTACAGAGTAGAGAGAATAGAGTAGTGTTTCTATTAAAGTGGATGCTGAAACTGCCCCCTGATCATTTTGGGTTTCACATGCCACTGAGGTAATAGACAGGAAAGGGATATCTCTTAGTACTCCAGTGTCTGCCTATGGGATCTCCAACATTCCTCATTCTTGAGGCTAACATTTTGGTGCCCAGAGTTCTTGCTGGTCAAGCTAAATGTACGGTCAGGCAGGCAGGGGTCTTTTCACCAAGGACAAAAGTCCTTGTGTGAGGAACATACTGGGAAACCATATCTGTTGAAAAGAATAGGCAGATATTATTGCCAGATTAGCAAAATCAGCTAAAATACCTTACTTGTAAAAATTAGCAGTAAGATAGGTAAGAATGGGGAATAGAGATAGTATGCTTTGAGTAGCAGGAACTATGGAGCTCCCCAAACAATAGCCCCTGGTCACTCCATTCTAGCTTGCACTCGACAATACCCCCAAACATGTATGTTCCCCACATGCATGCCCATCTTCTCTGAACCTGGTTCTAAATAAATCCGAGACTGCCCTTGGATTGGGGCTGCACCTTCTTAGTGTATGAGAACCTTCTAGGTTTCTCATTGTTTCACAATGAGAGAGAGTAATCACTCTCTTTCTGCACCACTTCCAATACTGCTGCTCTGCAAATTATCATCCACTGTTCCTCTCAATATTAAACAAATGACCCAGCAAGACAGGACCACCACAGACTCATGTACTATAGGAATAAAGATTTGAATCATCCCACCATAAAGAGCTCTAGCAGGCAGGCATGCTGCAGAGGATTTGGGAAACATGCAATGGTTTTGGAGAAGGAGGAGTTATCAGTGTGGGGCTGATGATCACCTGCTGAAACAAGGCTCGTAGCAACTAACTTTTATGTTAATTACTTTTTCATTTTCTCCTGCTACCTTCTATGAAGATCACGGAATAATTTTATCATTATGTATATGTTAATATGAATATTACTGGGACAGAAATGTTAATGGAACTGCGACTTTTTAAAGACTTGTCCTATCTTGTCTTGCATCAAGTGTGCTCTGAAATTTCCTGCCAGTGTATGTTCACAGAATTGATACCCTTTTATTAATGGCTTGTTTAGATTATGATTTATTTGTGGACAAAGATTACATCTTTTTAATTCTTACTATGTTGCTCCAGCAATGTACAACACATCAGATAACGTATTAACAGTTTAAGACAATTGAACTTTCTATTATCCTTGTATTTTAGACATTTAATTCTCTGCAGACAAAGAATGTAGTAGGAATGATATCTTATATATATTCTTATGCAAATGCAAATGCTTCTATGCAATCCCCTCCCAGATGTACCTAGGTACTAGATGAACATAAATTCTCAATATTTCTGAAGGGAAATATCTTCTGTCCCTAGGAGTTTCTAATAAATCCCTTTTCCCCCTATACTCTAAATCCACTTGTCCTAAAAAGCCATGTGGAAGAAGCAAGCAAAGCTTTGTTACCTTTTACACATCTCACAGTGAATCTCTACCTTGCTATTTAATCAAGGTATCAACTCTCAAACTCATTTTTTGTGGCTTCTAGCCTGGGCTTCCAAAATTAATTGATATTTACCACTGGGTATGTAGATTAGAAATCATGAACTAGAGGCTTGAGGGAAGGAGGAAAGAAGGAAGACACGTATGTGACTCTTCCCCATTAGTTGTAATTATTCTCCCTGTATTAACCTATTTCCAAACCTCCTCAAGCTCAAGGGCTTACTTTGCCTCATCTCCTTCCAAAAATTCCAAATCTGTCACAATAGGAACATTGAGCCCAATTAAGTTTACCAAATGTGGGGTATGAAACAACAGAAGGTAAAAATTGAAATTGCTATAAGGATTAACTTAGTTCATACGTGTAAAGTGCTTAGAACATTGCCTGACCTATCACAAGTATTCAGTAAATATAAACTTCTATTACTATTATTATTGCTCTCTTTTTTGTTTGATTTGACACCCTAGAGTGGTTGAGACCAATATTAGGAAATGAGAAATTGGACTTGACTCAGGGAGTAAACCCTTATTTCCTTATTCCAGTGATAACTTATCAATTATTATAACGACATGTAAAATCCAATCTTGAAGGGCAAATTCAGTCTATGCCCATTATACACACAATGATCTTATCTACATGGTAGCTTGTTTTATATTCATTTATATAATAAAGTTAGTTTGTACAAAGCAGACATCTTTTTTGAGCTTTAAGAAACCTTTCTACTCATAATTGCTGGCAAATTGTAACTGCTAATTGCTTCATTATCCATAACTACTTATAGAGAATGAGATCCTTTACATTTCCTCCAAATTCCCCTCAGAAATAATTTTTCATTAGAAATTTTTCTTTTTTTTTTTTGTTGACCTAGAAGAAATATAGTGGACTAAATGGTCTATTTCAAAGGAAGCTTTTAAGTTTGAAGAGAAAGAACCATGATAAAAATATGCTTTCCTTTACATATCAGTAATATAAATTAGGTCTAAAAGAAGGTAATGTCTTACTAGTACTTATCAAACAAGCATCTCAGTCTAAATTTGGCTATGAAAAATTGAGGCCACCATATTTTCTGCAATGGTAAGGACAGAGCTAAGATTTTCATTAAATGATTTAGCTAATTGGATAGTTTAATTAATTAATACTATGGAAACTGGACCTTTTTTTAACATGTGCAGCATATGTTCCATTTAATTTCAAAGCACTCAATATTTTAAATCAAATAAATAGATTTTTTTAAGGAACATTTTTCAAAATATTCATAATTTACATTTTATTTTTAATTTTTATTTACATAATTTTTACATTGTTGTTCATTTTTGTACAATGTTTGGTTTCTCCTCTCAGGTATAATCCCCATAAAATTACCACCCGCATAACACCTGTGAACTATCAACATAGTCTCTTGTGCTTTTCCCTCCCCTGTTTTGCTCCCTCTCCTTCCACCCTCCCCACCCCCCCAGCTGACTATATCTGATTTATAATTTGCCTGCTGGTTTTGTCTTTTTTTTTTCTCATCCCTCATATGGTTTCCCTATGTTTCCTCTATAAGTGAAACCATCTGATATTTTTATTTTTTATTCTGACTGATTTCACTGAGTATATTCCCTTCCAGATCCATCCATATTACTGCAAATGGCATGAGTTTATCGTTTTTGATTGTTGAGTAGTATTCCATTGTGTATATATACCATATCTTTTTGATCCAGTCATCTGTTTTGGGCATTTATGTTCTTTCCATATCTTAGCTGTTGTAAATAGTGCTGCGATGAACACTGGCAGGCAGGTTTCCTTTCAATTTAATGTTTTTGGGTCCTTTGGGTAGATTTCTAGGAGTGCGATGACTGAGTCATGTGGTAGCTCTATTTTTAGTAGTTTGAGGATAACAGCTTTGCATAGTGGTTGGGTCATTTTGCATTCCCACCATTGTGATTTTGATTTGCATTTCCCTGATGCTAAGTGATGTTGAACAGTTTTTCATATACTTGTTGGCCATTTGCATTTCCTCTTTGGAGAAGTGTCTTTTAGCTCTTCTGCCCATTCTTTAGATTGTTTGTTTTGTTTTTGTTGAGTCATGTGAGCTCTTTGTAGATCTTTGAAGTCAGTCTCTTATCAGTTGCAGGGATGCAAAAAATTTCTTCCAATCAGTAGAGTGTCTCTTTGTTTTGGTTATTGTCTCTTACTGTACAGAAGCTTTCAGTTTGATGTGATCCCAGCTGTTTATCTTTGCCTTCACTTTTTTTTGTTTGGGGGCATGAGTCTTTAAATTTGTTTCTGAGATGTATGTCATGGAGTGTTTTGCCTGTTTTCTTCTATACTTTTATGGTTTCAAGTCTTATGTTCAAGTCTTTAATCCATTTTGAGTTGGTTTTTGTACGTGGTGTGCAGTAGTGGTCTAGTTTCATTCTTTTGCATGTGGCAGTCCAAGGAAATTGGACTTTGATTGGGTTGCTATAATTTGAAGAGATGTCAGGATGATTTTCACAGGATGGGGTGAATATTCTATGAACATATTGAATCATTGTTCAGCCAAAATAGGCAGATAACACTAATTACCTAGACAATATTCATTCTCTCCTTCTTGCTTAATACCAGAGTTCCAACTTTGTTTGAAATGGCATATTTGGCTAAAGTGATACATTCCCCAGACTGGTAGTGAGAGATGGCCAAAAGAAACCATTCTGGCCAATGAGATAAAAATAGAAGTTGCTGAATGCTTGAAAGCTCTTCACAAGAGAAAGATATAACCTGAAAATAACTTTTCTCTACTTTTGGCCTGGAATACAAATGCTGTGCAGGTGAGCCAACATCTTGTGAGCATGAAGCAAGAAACATAAGCTGCAACTCACATTTTAAGGGTGGCTAAGAAGAAAGGTATCACATGGCTAAGAAGAAAGGTATCACAACCCTGGACTCCCGTCTCTGGGTGGGTGATATATAAGAACATAAAATGATATTTGGTTCGACCACTGGAAAATTGGTTCCTTTCTTTTGGATTGCCAACGTTTTAAGCATAGGCGGAATATATGGCTGTCTATGTGGAAATATTTGAGAATAAAACAGAATAATAATCTCTACTATTTCTTTGAGGATTCCTGGGCATCCATCCTTTTGGTATAGAGTTTTTATATCCTTTCTAAAACTCAAAAAAAAAATTCTAGAAACAACTGAGTTGTTTAGACTATATGTGTGTGCGTGTATGTGTGTGTATATATATATATACTATTAATTTTCTGTATTCTTGATGCTCTGACAATTGGGGACCTGTTGACCTGGAAGAGATTGTCCATATCAGAGCTAGCTAATTCCTAGAGATAGTAAATGAAATTAAATAACTTCTCTTCAAGTGTGCCTTTGATATATAAACCAATCCATCTAGAAGCCATATATGCAGCCACTTCCTTTTCCTGGGTTTTCATCTTGTGGGCATGCCCCATACCCTAATCACCCCAGAGACAGATACTAAACAATGGAAATTATTCAAACCTACCAAGCCGAACGAAGCCTGCTTAACCGCTTAGCCTGGTTAGTTTGCCTTTTCCCTCCTTCCTTGAAAAACCACAGTGAAAGCTTCTGGCCACAGTTTCCCCACCTCCCCATGCCCACTCTTGCCCATCTGGGTTTAGTACTTCCCTGTGTAGCCCTGCATGACTTGCTGTGCCTACTATTTCTAGTAGGGACTGTGAATGTAATAAATACTTCTTCCTTCATGGCAATAATTTCCATGTCATGTGTCTCACCATGCCCAATTCAATAGATTAGGGGTGTACCTGTCAAAATGAAATACCAACTCAAATGCCTTAAATGTTAACAACCTACGTCATGGAGCAAGAAGTTCTTGGACAGGGCAGATATGCTTGGTTAACTCAGTGACTAAATTATGTCATTATGGCCCAGATTCTTTCTGCTCTGTATTCTTCAGAGGTTCTACCTTTGGCTAGTTTTCTCCTGGTCAAATAATTATTGCTTCTGCTCAAAGCATTGCATTCAGAAACTACTCCAAAATGGAGCAGAGGAGGGACTGTTTCTTATTTAAAGTATATTTCCAGACCTCCTTTTAGTGGATTTTTTCGCATATCTCATTTAGCCAGAACTGAATAGCATGCATACCTTACACCAGTCATTGGCAAAGTATACTGGGACTACCATTTATTGTCTGAGCTAAAAAAGATTTACACCAAATCACAAAGGGGATGGAAGGACACCTGGACAAAAGTAAAAGTGTGAATGTAAAGCAGGATGCCCTATAGAGAGACAACCATATTTGTTACAATCTACTTCTATAGTGATTTTTTGTTTGATGTGAAAGAGGTTCTCATCTGCATAGGAAGAAGGAGTCTAAGAACATAAAGTGCCAAATAATGAGTAACAATTTCTGAGTTACTATAACAAGTACCTATTCTAGAACAATGATGCTCTTTATTTTTCAGTTTTGCCTGTAGATGAGTCAACTAATGTATTTCCCCGGTTGAGGGTCCATGGCTCCTAAATAGTTCTTTTTAGCATAGTCTGCTGCAGTTATATTCTTCTTGCACTCTCTTTCCCCTCACTTACCTCTCTCTGGTCTGCTAAAATTGGTCTGGTGAACTTCTCTCATCTTCTGCAGTTTCACTTCCCAAGGGAATTTGATAGCTAACCCAACATATCCCTTTTCATTGTCTTGGGATGGGCAGAGCTAAGGTTTTGACTTACTTTCAAAACTGACCTTTGATTTGCTTTATAATTCGACAAAACTTTGGAGATCATCTTCATGGAGATGGGATGATTGCACACTATGGGGATCTAAAATTTTGGTTAGTTAAAGGGGTGGACTGTGGTAGACAGCACTCATTGTTGCTTTGGTTCTCTTCCTGAAATCTCTTCTCTATTAAATATTCTAAATGGCAGCCTCTTCAATCTTAATCCTTCAAATTCTGTTAATGTATGACACTACAAGGGAGAAAATTGCCAGTTATGTCCCACATCACAACATCTGTGATCTATTATAGTTATTTTATCTATGATCTAGTTATTTTGCCTCAGTGGCTGGAAATATTTGCTAATCCAGATGAAATCCAGGGCAGTGCAGAGGGTTGTGGCTACTCCAAGTATATCCCCACATGGGGAGGACTAATCAGCTATGGTGTGCATGTGAATGAAATCTACTTTGATTCTTTCAGCCATCTCCAGAGCAGACAAAGACTATGTGTTGCTATATGTATAGTATCACAACATCAGATGGGAGGTAGAATAATCACACGAAGGAGAATTCTCATTCCAGCCTGGAACGACTGAGTCACTAAGCAGTTTCCACAACTTCCTTAATCTCCATTTCTTCTTCTGCAAGTCAGAGATCATAACAGGACCACTGTAAAGGGTAAATGTATGTAAAACACCTGCGAAATACAGATGGTTAAAAGTATGTACTTTGCAAGTGGAAACTACTATTATTATTATGAAAGTGCAGACAACAGAAATCACCATTTCCTGGTCTTGCTCAGCTGGATAAATAAGTCTTCCTTGTTTCTAAGTTTCTTCATGCTCCCTTTGTATGAATCAGTCCAGGCACAGAATTACCTAGAATGCCTCCATCAATATTTTCCCATTTTTAGATTTATATCAGGTTTTATAACTTTGCTTTTCATAACTTATAAAGATGGAAAAACTCTGAACTACTTAAATGAGAACAGCAACATTTATATTAAAAATCTCTATATATCATGGGTTAAGGTGCTAGAAGTGACAGCAAGGGTAAGAATGAGGTTTTAGTGATATCTTAATAGTGTATTAAGAAAATATCAAAATTGGGCCTCCGTAGTGGCGCAACGGGTTAAGTCACAGCACTATGAAGCTATTGGCAGCCACTGCAGAACGAGTTCAATCCCAGGCCAGGAAGCTGACCCACATGGCGCAGCAGACCTCTCCTGTCTCGCCCCCTGCTCCCCTCAGCACTGTATTTCAGTAGATCTGCCTGTTCTGCTCCCCACTCTGTCTCTGGTGCATCCTCTCACCCCACGCCTCTGTCCTACACCCCAGCTTTTTTGCAAAAATAAATAAATCTTTAAAAAAAAAAGAAAATATCAAAATGCTTGCTTTCTCCCCACCCTCAAGCCATCAGAATGGGCATCGCAAGAGTTTTTTTTTTATTAATAATCCATGGGACACTGAGACAGACAGCAGTGACCAGCTATCTGAAATTCTCTTTGGGACAAAGCATTTATAAACAAACCAGCAATAAAAACTGTAACCAGGGGAACTTCCTCCCTGGGAATATGATTTCAGGTGGAAAATTCCCTCACACAAGTTTAATAAATGATTTTTCAAGTGCTTTCCTGTTGCATCATTTTTGTGTCTGTCTACCCCCAAATTGCCTGTACTGAGCATGGATCTCCTAAAAGAAAAGGATATTGTTGTCGCTTCATGTAATGCAGTGTCGCATGACATCCAGATGAGACACTAATAAATGTCCTAAGAGCTGGGACCTACACAGGTTTCATTTTATTGTTTGTTTTTCCCATTGAGATGTGAGAGATTAAGACATCTGAGAGATTACAGCCCCGAGTCAAATGACCAGATTATATTCAGCTGCACGTGCAGGGACTGGAACAGCAATTGAGGTGATAGGAGGACTTTTCTTCTCATTGCAAAGCTGTGTAACACATGGAAAGCATTGTCACTATTTTAATGTCACTAAGTACTCACACCTTTCCTGCAAAAATAAGTAGTGTAAAGAGATGTAGCTCTCTGCTAAAATAGCATGAAATGATTGCATATCAAAGTGACAGAAATGGTTCAGAAATAAATATAAAAAAGAGTACACGTGTAAGTAAATCATGGTGTATGTTGAATCATGTATGAATGTACTTAAAAACCTGTATTTTTGTGTTATTTTTTTTCCTCAAAGAAAAGCTTTCCAGGGTCCAAATTTTAAAGGCTGCTTAAACATCCCGTATCTGAATTAGAGGATTACTTGTACTTGAACGTGACCGAAATATTTTCTTTGTTCTTGAAGGAAGCCTCTGTGGCATGTTAATTTTTTTCAGTAACCGATATTTACTTTGAGCAGAGACTATGGAAGAGCAGTGATAATGACTTGGAAGTCAAGCAAATGGAGGAACAAAATAGAGCAATGCAGCAGTTGCACAGGTTATGCAGAGGCTAGGGGTCTATAAATGGAATTAAGAGAAAATGATTTTGAACCAGATTGGACAAACTTCAGACCTGAAGCTACATCTGTTCTTTGACTTAATCTCAATCTTTTGCATAAGACAAGCAGCAAGAGACTACATTTTCATTTATCCTGTGGTACCTTAACACCAGGAAATCATAAACGGAACTGCTGGCTATTTCTTTGAAAGCCACCAGATGGGGATTGTACTTGAGCCTGTGGCACTAGCCCTTTGCAGCTTTTTCGTTACATACCTCAAAGCTGTCACTGTTCTTGCCTGATTCCTTAAATAGCTCATTGGAGAGGTAGTGGGTAGGGTGTTTTGTTTTTGTTTTTTTTTAAAGATTTATTTATTTTTGCAAACAAGCTGGGGTACAGACCAGAGGCATGGGGCGGTGAGAAGGTTCACCAGAGACAGAGTGGGGAGCAGAACAGGCAGATCGACAGAAATACACTGCTGAGGGGAGCAGCAGGCGAGGCAGGAGAGGTCTGCCGCGCCATGTGGGAAGCTCCCTGGCTGGGGATCGAACTCTCATCGCCGCTGGTGACAGCTTCATAGTGCAGCGCATAACCACTGAGCCACCGGGGAGGCCCAGGGTAGGGTGTTATGAGGCAGAGGAATTACAGACATTAGAGTCACAGACCAGGTTCAAGTGCCACTTGCTATCTCTGAACTTAATTCAAGATTTTCTCATATGCAAAACAGCAATAAACACAGCAAGCTTCTGGGGGCAACGGGAGGATTCGAATCATGGGCTCATGTATGGACTGCTTTTTGTCTCCAACAAACAGCACTGGATGTTATGGAAACCCACTGGTGTTACTGCCTATGTTTAGTGATCTAAATCGTCCCTTTCAAAATGTTCACTGTCAATTTCTGAGCATAGTGCAGGTCCATCAAATCTGCACTCCCAGCATCCTCCTCTTGCCACCCAATAATTGCTGCTGTTCCCCACACTGCCTGGGAAGATGTTCATCCTGGGCACAGCTTTCCTCTGCACCCACAAATTCTCTGAGGTCACTGTGGCCTCAAGGGAGAAACACTGCTGTCCCCTGTCTGTCTTATTGCCAACATGGAATAGCTTCTCTTTTGTGTGCGCACTTTTTCACTCTCTCTCCTTACCCGCCCCCTTTTCCGACTTTGAAAAAAAAAAAAAAGCTGTGAGGAATACTATAGTTGCAAGGAAATCATTTCTGCTAACAAACTGAGGAAGCTTGGAAGCAGGTCCTTCCCTACTCAAGCCTCCATATGAGAATACAGCACCGCCAACCCTTTGATGAAGGTCTTGAAAGAATCCTTGAAATTCTTTTCTATTCTTTAATTTCAGCTTCTATGGAAACTGATGCTTAAATACATTTCTTAATTTTTGTGTTAAGATTTATTTATCCAGGGCCTCCCTGGTGGCGCAGCGGTTGAGGGCTGCGCTGTGGAGCTGTCGGCGGTAAGCGATGCCGGTTCGAAGCCCAGCCGGGGAGAATCCCACATGGTGCGGCAGACCTCTCCTGCCTCGCCCGCTGCTCCCCTCAGCAGTGTATTTCTGATCTGCTTGTTCTGCTCCCCACTCTGTCTCTGGTGAACCCTCTTGCCTCCCCGCGCCTCTGGCCTGTACCCCAGCTTGTATACATAAATAAATAAAATTCTTTAAAAAAAAAAAAGATTTATTTATCCATAGAGGAAATAGGGTGGAGGCCAGAGGTGTGTGTGAGAGGATTTACCAGAGACAGGGTGCAGAACAGGTGAATCTAATGAAATATGTTACTGAGGGGAGCAGCCAGCAAGGGAGGAAAGGTCTGCTGCGTCTTATGTGGTTCAGCTCCCTGGCCAGGAATAGAACTCATGTGGCAGTGGCTGCAGATAGCTTGATAGCGCTCTACCTTTAACCCTGAACCACCAGGGAGTCTCCTAAATATATTTCGTATAAATGGCACATGAATAGAAAAAAAAATAATCAACAAATAAGACAGTATTCAATTGAATATGCATTACATATTGTATTGAATATATATTCAAATATGTATGTATATACCTACATATTTATAAGCATGTGTCACTATATATTCAATTTCTCTCTTTACGTTTGGGGTTTTACACCATCTCTCAGTATATATTTTTACTTGTCCACACCCTTTTCTTTCTTCCTTCCATTTGTCTCCCAATCTCTCCTTTAAATAAAGTAATATGAAACTTAATCATTACTATTTCTTTTCTTCTTTGTTTTTGATTTCCTGTTAATTTTTAATATGAAATTGATGGAGTCTTATATTTAATATTAACATTTATAAAAATATTAATATAAATATTTATCTGCTTTTTATTTATGTAATCTCCAAACAACTTCTGGTTGTCAGTGGCCTTCTACAGAAACTCTAGGTGAACCCCTAGGTGAACACCAGAATGTAGCTACAAACAATGCTGCTGACTGAAAATGTTGGATAGCAGCATTACAGCCCAGCCAACCTGGCAGGGACAACATTCCAGAAGGTTCTTTGTGATGGAGCAGAGCAGCAGGATAGGAAGAAGGCAAAGTGGTTTTACAGGCAAAAGCTTGCTGGCATCTGTGGGACTGATTCCGACAAGCTTAATCCAGCTCAAGTTAATAAAGTACAAGTGGTTGCAAAGTCAAGCCCCACTACAAATCACTACTAAGACTGGGAACAGGGAACCAAAGGCAAAGTCCTAGAACAAATACATGATTTTCCTCTAAGCCAGGCTGAATGAACATGCTCCATTGAGATATCAGAGTTCTAAAGTGTCCCTACTCTTTGGGGGAAAGGATGTCCTCAACAAACTCCACAAATAGGTTTTATAGACCCCACCCCCATCCCAGACCAAAGAGATCCAAGACACTAAGGACTACAAATCCTATAATGTCATCACCACTGAAGGGAGGATGCTGGAAACTGAGGGTGGAGTTAAGCAGCCAGGCTTGGTCTATAACCAGACATGTGGGCCTTGGGGGTCCTTGGTTTTTCGCCGGTTTTCAGCGTGCTCTGGGGTTACAGCTCAGCAGAACTGGTAGGACGCATTCACCAATTTATCTCTCTTTCTCCCTGAGTTGTTCATTTCTTCATTTCCCCCTTTTTTGGTAAAAAACCCTTCATTACCCCTTTTTGTGTGTGCTTGCAGTTGAGTCTTCTTATAAGTTCCTTTTAAATATGCGAGTGAGAAGCCACAGTCAGGCCACCCCATTTCACATTGGGGTTGCCCTGGAACACTGCAACTACGTGAAAGCAACTAGGCACAGCTGAATGTTGAGAGTTTTGTCATCACCTTAAAGAAAGATTTAGCAGGTTCAAATCCCAGCTGGGTGTCTGCTATTTGAGGTATCCTTGGCAAGATCATGGAAGATTTCAGATCTTGGGTTAATAGGGAGAGAGAAATAATGATGCAGATAAAGATTCAGGACTTCATAGAGACATAATCACTTCCAGTTTCCAACTATATCTACATAGGACCAGTGCTCTCTGGAATAATGAAGAAATACGTTTACCCATGGAGACACTGCTTTGTTCCAGCTTCCTGAGCACGATAGCCCATTAAAGTGATTTTAGTACCAATTCCAGAGTGTGCAGTTGATGTCGTTTTGGAGGTTGATGGGCTTTGAGAGCGGGGTCCTTGGGTTCACTCTTCGAAAGTTTTCACCAGAGCTTCCCTTTCTCCATGAGCCAGAAACTTAGTTATATTTAAAGGACTTAGTTATATTTGAAGGACAGGTTTATTAGGGAGCGGGACAGAGGAATAAGGGACGCTTGCACAGACACAAGCGGGCAGGAAGAGCTGCCCTGAAAGGGACAGTTTGCTGAGAGAGAGGTCTGCATGGTCGCAGGCAGGCAGGCAGCCCTGAGGAGAGCTGCCTCTGCTGAGGGAGGTCAGTGAAGAGAAGACCCGACATGGTGCAGGTCAGGGGCAGGCAGGAAGGCGCTGCCCTGCAGAGGGTCTGAGTTGGTGAAAAGACACCTGCCTAGGCACAGGTGGGCAGAAAGATGGCTGCCCCGAGCAACTGCAGAGATGGCACTGCTACAGTTTTCTTTCAGTCCCTCCAGGAGTGGTTTGTTGGCTGCTGATCCTGAATAACCATCCAGGATTAGAAAGGGAACCTGAGATTCCACAATGGGCTCAATCTCCATATCTTCACCTTCCGCTCAGCTAGGCGCTGGCTCCTAAGGATTTTGGTTATCATGGGATTAATGGTCGTGCTGATTCCTTCCACCCCACCCCCTTGTGCGAGTCAGGCTCTAGTTCTGTGATTCCTTCTTTTTAAGTTCTATCTCCTCCATCATAGTGAAGTCGTTTTTTTGAGTTATTGGGTTCAGAGAGCGGGGTTCTTGGGTTTACTCTGGGAAAGGTTTCTCCAGAGCTCCCCTTTCAGCTGCACGCAGCTAGTTTCCCAGGCAAATTTTTCCACGAGACACAGACGTTAGTTATATCTAAAGGGCAGGGTTTTTTTTTCAAGGGAGAGAAGAATAAAGGACACTGCAGGGACACAAGTGGCCAGAAAGAGCTGCCCCGAAAGGGACAGGTTTGCTGAGAGGCCTACATGGTTGCAGGTGAGTGGGCGGCCTTGAGGAGAGTGCCTCTGAGGAGGGAGGTCAGTGTAGAGAAGCCCCCGCAAGGTCACAGGTCACGGGCGGGCAGGAGGCTGCTGCCCTGTGGAGGGAGAGCATTGACTAAAAGAAGATGTGCATTGCACAGGTGGGCAGAAGGGCTGCTGCCTAGTGCCAGGGCAGAGACTGCACTGCTCTAGTCTTCTCTTTGGGAGGGGCTCATTCCTTTGTGGAGTGGCCTGTTTGCTGTTGACTTTGGATAACTATGTAGAATTTGAAAGGGACTGGAGATTCTACAATGGCTCTCAATCTCCATATCTTTACCTCAGGTCTGTGCTGTGGACACTAATAGCATCTGACACTTTGCCTGGGTCTGTGCCTTGGGCCCTAAGCCTTTTTAGTTCCTATAGCTGGTTTAAGGACTATGTTAATCCCTCTACCCCCACCTCTGCTCCTGGCATTGTGTGAGCCTAGTTTCTGGTCTTGTGGCGCCTCCTTTCCAACTTTTTTTTTTTTAAAGATTTATTTATTTATGCATACAAGCTGGGGTACAGGCCAGAGGTGTGGGGTGGCGAGAGGGTTCACCAGAGACAGAGTGGGGAACAGAACAGGCAGATCAGAAATACACTGCTGAGGGGAGCAGCGGGCGAGGCAGGCTGTGGGAATCTCCCTGGCTGGGCTCCGAACTTGCATCTCGCGCTGCCGACAGCTCCACAGCGCAGCGCTCAACCGCTGCGCCACCAGGGAGGCCCTCCTTTCCAACTTTTTTATCCTTATCCTCCATCATGCATGTTGGCAGGGAGGGGTGGATTTCCACACCCCACCAAGCAATTCTTGGATGTCATCTAGTGTCTGATAATTCAACTCAATTCCAACACTCTCCACCTGGAGATAAAATCAGATCCTGCAGGGCCTAAGGGCTAAATCCCCTAAGACTGTTGCCCATTTTCTGCTTCCGAAGCCAAGAACAAACCCAGGTTGTGGTCTGGGCTTCTGACCAGCCAGTTATAGATCAAACTTTCCAACAACCCAGACTTGGGGTTGATTAATTAGCTTGAGCAGCTTGCAGGAAACAGAAATATTTTGCTTACTAGATTACTGGTTACTATAAAAGGAAAAACCAGGTCGAAGAGGGGCAGAGGACAAGGTACCCAAGGACTGGGTACTTACTTCCATGCCCCCTCTAAAGCACACAATGTCCCTGAATCTCCACATTTTATGGAGACTTCATTACAGGGTCAGGATTTAATAAATCATTAGCCATTGTGATTGAGTCAGCCTCCAGCTCCTCCCCCCTCCCTGGAGGTCTGAGGGTGGGACTGAAAGTTCCAACCCTCTCATCACCTGACTGGCTCGCCTGGCAACCATCTCCCTCTTAGGTGTTTCACGAAAGTCATCTCACTAACCTAACAAAAATACCTAGTGGCTTTCATCCCTTAGGAAATGCCAATGGTTTAGGCTCTAAAAAGACGAAATATTTATTTATAATAAATCACAAGATGCCTGTGATTTCCAAGCTTCAAAGCTTAATATTCACGCACATCTTGTAAGAGGGTGGGCCTCAGGAAAGGGGAGTGTTCCAGCTTCCCTGCCCCAGCCAAGGGAGGGTGGAGCTGAGCAGGAGAGTTAAGAGGTTGGAGGAGAGAGAGAACAGAAGAAGGAAGGAAGCGGAATGGATATCTAGAAAAGGCCCAAGGAGCAGAGAGACATGTGAATAAGCTGCACTGGCCTGGACTGATTCAAACAGAGGTGGGTGAGAGACCCGTGGGGAGGTGACAATGGCAATATTGATCTGGATTTTGATTTTGCTCTTTTCCTCCCAGACTTGTCTGACTGTTTCTGACCCTTTTTTATGGGTCCCTGCCGAAAGGTGTTTTAGACTCATGGCAGGCTTTCGGGCCTTGCTTTGGGCCAATCCCATTTGGGTGGACTTTTGCCCACGAGGGGATGGGTAACTTTGGGTGCTTAGTTTAGAAACTATGTTCTTTGTCTTCTCTGTCTTTTCTAATTGTATTAAAGTTTTCTTTCCACAAAAGGTCCTATATGTTTTGTATTGATGCAGCGGATGGCAGAACCTATTTTGAGAGGGCAGGTTTGGGGGTTCTGAGGTGTCCCTCTCCCTGCCCTATAACAATCTTACAGTCCTTTACTTAATGCATGCAACATGGAGATTAGCTCCTCACAGTCTACGGAGAACAAAACCATTTCACTGAGCGAGGACAAGGACAGAGAACAGAAAGAGGCCTCCCTGGTGGCACAGCGGTTAAGCGCTGCGCCATGGAGCTGTCGGCAGCGGCGATGCTAGTTCAATGCCCAGCCAGGGAGATTTCCACATGGCCCGACAGACCTCTCCTGCCTCGCCTGCTGCTCTCCTCAGCAGTGTATTTCCCTCAATCTGCCTGTGCTGTTCCCCACTCTGTCTCTGGTCAACCCTCTCCCTCCCCACGCCTCTGGCCTGTACACCAGCTTGTATGCATAAATAAATAAATCTTAAAAAAAAAAAAAGAACAGAGAATAGAGAGGTCGGAAAGGTGGCACCACGAGACCAGGAGCCTGGATCACACGATGCCAGGAGCTGGGGGTGGGGGGTTGAAGAGATTAACATTAACTATTAGCTCAGCTATAGGAATAACTCAAAATGCTGAAGTGCCAATGCATGAAGGAATTGGGGGGAGATGGAACTGTCTGTATCTCAGCTGTGCTAGTGGTTATGTTACAGGGTGGTCCTCAGGGAAAGGGGAGGTTCCAGGTTCCCTGCCCCACCCAAGGGAGGGTGGAGCTGAGCAGGGAGGAGAAGAAGCTGGAGAGGAGACAGGAGAAGGAAGGAAGCAGGATGGAGAGCCAGAAGGAGGCCTGGGGGAGAAACCTGGAGCAGAGACATGTGAAGAAGCTGCACTGGCTTCTTGGTCCTAGACTGGTTGAGACAGATGTGGGGGAGAGACACGTGGGGAGGTTAGCAATGGCAGCTTTTATATTGATTTTGCTCCTTCTGTCCCAGATGTGCTGGGCCCGATCTGCCCCTTTCCTATGGGTCCCCACCAGGAGGTCTAAGGCACCTCCTGTTGGGGACCCATAGGAAAGGGGCAGATCGGGCCCCAGTGGCCCTGCTTTGGGCCAACCCTGTTTGGCTGGGCATTTACCCACGAGGGGATGGGTGGCTGTGGGTGCTTGATTTGGAAACTTTAGTCTTCCCTTTTTGTGTATTGCACTCTAATTGTATTAAAGGTCCTTTCCATTAAAAGTTTTACGCACTAGAGAATGTTTTGTCTTGATGTGGTAGATGGCAGAACCTACTCAGAAGGGCAGATTTGGGGGTTTGGTGGTGTCTCTCACTTACCCTGCCCTGTAACAGCTGCACAAATTTATATATATATTAAAGTTCAATGAACTGTTCACCCAGATAGATAATTTCACAGTAAATACATTTAAAAATAGATAATACTTGGATTATAAAGAACCTCAAGAAAATAATTAGTATAAAATAAGATCGTGGTTGCTTTTGGGGTGGGAGTGGGAAAGTTGTATCTGAAATGTGGAACATAGGGAAGATTTTAGGATTCTTGTCATAGTTCTGTTTCTTTATCTTATAATTATTCTTTAAGTTATGTACTTGTGTGGTTTTGTATCTATATTTCATTTAATAACAAAATATATAGATAATGAGTCAATAAAATTTCAACAGACTCCAATACTGTTTTCTGTGGAACTTGTCATGAAAAGTTTTATGTCAGTTCACAAGCTGTATAAGTATTTGAGTATTATTAGCATAGTTTAATCTCTACACATATTACTAGAATAGTACATACTTAATACATAATTTTCTATGCCCTTTTGTATGTATGATCCATTTCATGTTGAAAAAACCCCTTTAAATGAGGATTACCTGGAACATTTGCCAATATGTCAAATAACTATACATTATTTATTAAACATGATCGTACAGTACATATTGTACGTCTGGCATGTACAAGGTCTTTGAGGAATGAAAGAAAAATATCAAGCGTTATTTGGATAGTTCACATTGAGAAAGTGTTCATGTAAAAAGAGAAGTTGGATTAAGAGAAAGAAAACCATAAGGCTTTTTTTCTTCAAAGAATTAGAATCTTATTCTAATGAGAATTAGAATTTTAATTCTTCACAAATGAAGGGAACTTGGAGAATGTTAGATTGATCTTCTGGACCTCCTGCTAGGAGAGATGAGTGTGTAAATAAGTGTGCGTGTATCCAGAATTTGCACCTAATGGAGGAATTGATGCACCTAAGTTATATTCCAAGCTGCATAGGTATACACCCCAGTCACACTTAATGTGAAGTTTATTAGACCTAAGTCCACTTGTTACAGGAGACTATATAAATGCAGAACAACACATTTTGAATTGAAATTCAACAGGAACATAAGCTATCATAAACAGAAATTTATTTTACAGGCTGTTTTTCAGAGTTGCTCCTATACCTACTTGTGTATTTAGCACAAGGAAGACTGATTTTTCTATTTTTTGTAGTTTATGACACTTTATTACAGCTCATTTGCTTTCCAGTGTTTCTCTATAAGCTTAGTACCTTAACATTCTTCTGTCTCTACCCTCCTTTTAGAAATGGAGCACTGAGGATGATTAGCTTTCCGTTGATTTAGCAGACTCCGTGGATCGTTCTTGAGCACTCTCTTGGGAGCACTAGAAATGACTGATGGAATTTCTGCATCCTCTTCTGAGCCTCACAGTTGACGCTGAGCAGAACCAGGGGACCACAATTTAATATCCAAACTGGCACACTTTTGGAAAGGGGTGCCACTGGTGATTACTTGAGGACAATGTGTGTAAACCAAGGCTGCCCTGGGCAAACAGTTACACAGGTCACCCTGAGTGGGACAAAATTGTAACATACAGAGGAGGGTACAGGTGATGGTGAGGAATGATGACAGGAGCTGTGGATGTTCCCCCAGCCAAAGAGATGAAGACAAAGATGCAGCAACCACCTGGCAGTGCTTCATGCATGGGTGAGTAATTGACTGGACAACCTCTATGAGCCTGTTTGGTCTGGTTTATAGATGGAGATGTTGATCTGTGATCAAGGTTGTGAGAGTGTATAGTATGTGACAGAGTCTTTTCAGTGGTGAGAGAGTGTGTGTGTGTGTGTGTGTGTGTGTGTGTGTGTGTGTGTGAGAAGTGGCTTTTTCCAGGACCTCCTCTTTTTTGCTTTCTCTGAATTCTCTGAGGGCTCCATGCTGATCTTCTTAGCCAGTCCACCGCTGGCTTTTCTTGAGAAGGCATGCAATCTACCATCACTTCTAGGGGTTCAATGTGACCTTTTTTCTCCATGAGTCACAGCAGTTCATGAAGTTAGACCTGTGGGTCATGCACAGAAGAATGGAGGTGCTGGTTAAATAGATCTTTGCTTGAGTGCACAGAGACAAAAATCAGAGGAGAATGAACAGAGGGCTTTGGAAAGCACTGGCAGAATAAATGCATATTAGACAGTGATAGAGAAGCAGTAGGTCCCCAGAAACTCTTTAATCCACAGATTTTGCTTAAATCTGTAACATCCATAACATCCCCTTGCCTCACATCTTTCTTATCACATCTTTGCTCTTTGGTCTCTAATATACATACACCTAATGTTCTTTCATTCATTCATAACACATAGTTATGGAGTCCCTACTATGTGCCACTCTAGATCCTGCGGATAGAGTGCTGAATAAGACAGGTAAGCATCCCATCTTTATTGTTTGGTGTTCTGAGGGAGATAAGCAAACACAGCAAAAACCAATAAGCAAATATAAACAGCTCTGAGAATGTCAGAGAGCAAGTTGTGCCAAGCAACTGATAAAATCTAATCAATACTTATTGGAAAATTGTACTCATGGAATGTTTACATTTGACATAAATGCAAATGTTCTATGTGTATTCATTCATTTAATTCTTCCAGCCCTCACATGATAAGCAGCGTTATCACTCCCATTTTATGGATGAAAAAACTGAGGCAGAGAAACAAAGATTGAGTGATTTCACAAAGTCACCCTGCCAGTAAGTGGCAAAATTAACTTTATTTTTTTAAGCAGTGATTTATTTGTGCATACAAGAGCTGGGTGTAGGCCAGAGAAGTGGGGGCGGTGAGAGGATTCACTAGAGATGGAGTGGGGAGCAGAACAAGCAGACTGACTGAAATACACTGCTAGGGGAGCAGTGGGCGAGACAGGAGAGGTCTGCTGTGCCATGTGGGAAGCTCCCTGGCCAGGGATCCAACTTGTGCTACAGTGGTTCTGGATAGCTTCATAGTACTGAAACTTGCACCACCAGGGAGGCTTGGTAAAATTAACTTTATATGCAGACCTGGCTGGGATGAGAAGCCTGCTTTAAATAGGATGATCAAAGAAAACCTCTCTGGGAGGGCACTTCTGATAAAACCTAAGTAATGAGAAGTATTTGTAGATGTCAAATCTGAGTGTAGAGTTTCCCAGGCTAAGAAATCAGCTAGGACAAGGATCGGAAGGCATAAATGAGCCTGGATTGTCTGAAACAGAGCAGTGGATGAATGTGATGTTCATGAAAAGGAATCCAAATCGGAAGGAAAAATCTGGCTTGCTATTTGAGCATCAGTGTCTTCATCTATAAAAAGGAAGTGACAAAGTCAATATACCCACTTGTTACCGAATTAAAAGAGATTGTATCAATCATATTATAATCCTTATTATAGATAACATGTTCACAGTAAACACAGCCTTCTTCTATAAGAACAAGTCCAAGTCACTACTTAGCACTAAATTGAGCAGGGACTATGCACTTAACACAGCACACATATAATTTAAAATCATCACATTGATCTTATTTTTATTGCTTAAATCAAGTTTTATTGATTTGCCATTTGTTTACAAAACCATGTAATTTCACGAGTACATGTGCTCACACTTCATTCACTCACCCCTGAACCTTCACTATATTATTCTTTCCTCCTGCTCCACCCCTTTCCCACAGCACTCGTAACCATCGTAATTTTCAGAGTCTAAGAGTCATTTTTGTTGTATTTTCACATTTGTTTTTGGTGGTGATTTTAATTTCACAAATCAGTGAAACCATTGGCAATTGTCTTTCACCTTTTGATTTATTTCACTTAGCATCACCTCAAGTTCCATCCATTTGTACCGGCACTACTTTATCTTTTTAACAACTGAGTAGTATTCCATTTTGTATATATAACATTATTTCTTTCTCTAGTCATCTGCTGATGAGCATTTATGTTGATTATGTCTCTTGGCCTTTGTGAATACTGCTGGTATGAATATAGGGGAGCATACATTTTTATATTAGTGTTTTCATATTCTTTGGAATTCCTAGAAGTGGAATTTCTGGATCACAAGGTATTCCCATTTTTAGTTTTTTAAGGACTATTCATATTTTCCATAGAGGCTGAACTGATTTATGTTATTACCAACAATGGATGAGTGTTCCTTTTCCTCCACACCCTTGTCAGCATTTGTTTTTTTCCAGAGTTTTTGATATGGGGCCATTCTCACAGGGGTAATGTGATACCTCATTATGGCTTTGATTTAGTGTTCCCTGATAATGAGTGATGTTGAACATTTTTTTCATGTGGCTAAGGAACATCTATCTATTATTTTTGGAGAAGAACTATTTTATTCTTTTGCCCATTTTTTGATTGGCTGTTTTTTGTTGTTGAGTTCTGAGTTCTTTACATATTTTGGAAATTAGCCCATGGCTGGATATATGATGTGCAAGTATCATCTCCCAGTCTATAGGTTATCTTTGATTTTAAGATTTATTTTTGTGATTTAAAGATTTATTGAAAATCTTTTCAGTCTGATGTAGTGCCATTTTTTTTTATTTTTGCCTTTGTTTCCCTTGCCAGTGCAGGTCAGTCTCCTGAAACACCTCTGAGGTCGATATCCAGGAACATCACATCTATCTTGTAAGGTATTTATTATTCCCATTTTGTAGATGAGAAGATTGAGGTTTTGAGGTTAAATAATATTACCAAAGTCAAAAGTCTACTCTGCACAATAAGACTGCAATTTGAATCCCCCATTTGTGTGACTTCAAAGCACAGGGTGTTTCTTTGATGTCCTTTGTAAATTGCAGACTCATCCATAGCGTGCAGGAGCAAGGTCTGAGCTGTGTTATGGTATCACCTATGGATGCTTGCCCACAGGCACTGAGTAACAACAAGTCCTTTTAGTTGGAGGTTCTGATGAAGACAGCTGGAGTGTGGATGGAGTAGACTGGAATGAATCGGAGGAATGGATCGCCTCAGCCATATTCCTGTTCTCAGATGTCCAAATGCTTTTGACAAAAGCACCCTCTGCTCTTAATCTGTACGGGCTTGGCCTGAGAGAATCAAGAATGAAGCTGATTGCAAACTTGGTACATAACAGAGAAAATAAAGACATCATTTACTGACTGATTTGGACTAAGAAAAGATGTATTTACTTGCAGTTTATTATGTTGAATGTGACAGGCATACATTTGTGCTTTTTATTGAATGATGACTTACTACATACAGGAATTGGTGCAATTTGTAATGCAGATTATGTTTTTAAACAAAAAAGGGTGCAAATACACTGATGACTGTCACGTGACTCGCTCTGCACTTCTCAAAAGTGGCTTGAGCGTGGGTGGAACGACAAATATACCCTGGATGCACAAATGTAATTTCCAAAGAAGATGATTCTTGGCAGCTTCCAATTCAGTCGGGCAGATTTAGACAGAAGAAATCCATGGCTAAGAAAAGCTAAGTGTCTTAAAATAGCAGGAATTGGAGTAGGATCATTTGAATCACTCCCATTAACTGCTGAGATGCCTCCAGACAGAGCAAGAAGAGCCACAACTAAAATCAGGATGTGGGATGAAGCCGCACGTGCTGAGTCTCCGTAAGATTACAAAAGAGAAACACCTGGGAATCACATTTTACTTCTAATATTGAGGGATGGGGGCAGAAAAGACGAAGTTTTCCGCTGTGTAGTGAAATGAGATAGAATGAGAGTCTGGCCCACGGCTTGTTTTCTGAGTAATGAGCTTTGTGACCTCATCAGCTTCTAGGCATTCAGCCAAATCTTGTCTTGTGATACATTTGTGCAATTCCTTGAGACTGCAGACTTGGGTTTTCCACTTGAAGCACATTTGTAAATTTACCCGTGGGCAGGATTCAGTCTAGTTTTCCTGATAATCAACCACCATATTCATTTCCCTCAACACATAACTGCACACACAATCCCAATTTCTTGTAGATGAAGACAAATTCTATTAATTGCTTTGCTTCATCTGACTGCTTGGGCTTTACAACTGGCTTTCTCCTGGATCCAGCCATTAAGAAAAAGTATTCATTCATGCTAATAACTTCCATTTAAGCTCCTTGTGAGTGAGATAAGAGAGAATGTATGATTAAAGGAGCAACCCAGGCAGAGATTCGAAAATAAGTGGAAACAGGTTTATTTCAAGACTTTTTATTTTTGTCTTGGGAGTAGGTTACACAGGGCATGGCATTATTTTCAACTCACGTTTTGTGTCTACCTCATTTAAAATCGGAGCTTGTTTTGTATAACAGATGTTGTAGCATGCACGACATGATGTGTCAAAATGGTTTCTTTTCTCAAAATCGCAGCACTTCACAATAATTTCGTGGGGGAGATATTGACTCCTATGCTAGGCAATTTTCCCTTCTGATCACAGGCAAACTCTGATGCTCACACAAGCAGGAGCGCCCTGCCTTTCGTGTGAGAGCAAATGCCATGCCCCGTCTACATTTCAAAGAAAAGCTCAGCTTGCCAGCGCTTGTCAGAAGTTATCACAGACAGTGATTTCATTTAAGACCTAGGCGCTGCATTGAAGGCAGGAACAATCCTAGTCTACCCTGCAAATTCCGGGTGCCAGTAAACCAGGGGTCCAAAGCTTTGCAGCGGGGGTTTGTGCTCGTTTTCCTAGGTGGGGAAGCTCTGTCCTGGTCTATTTTTAGGGAGTCAAACCACAAATCTGCTTTCCCCTCCTCTGATTACCACAAAAGGGAGCCTGACTCTGTGCAGATGAAGATTAGTGCTACGGGAAGGAGTGAGGGGACTTCCAAAGGTCTCTCTGTTCCTTGAAGACTCCACACTATGTGGGCGGCTCTGCTGCTTCGCCTTGCTCTAGAAGCCGATGTTTTGATCAGGGGCATTTGGTCTTATTTGTTTTGTTTCAAATTCTTGGCAGGACATGAAGTAAGTAAAAAGGAACTTCAACTGTCATCTCTCCCACCAGTTTCCTTACTTTGACCTCTTCTCAGTCTCACCCCAAGCCCAAATCCCTCTAGGGTAAGCATTAGGGGTGAATGAGAGGGGGCAGAATGAGGAGAAAGGCGAGGGAAGAGGAGGGACTCCCTTGGCCCCATATAGAAGTAAAGAAGGGGCATTCTGGCAAGTTCCATTCTCTGCCCTCCAATGCCAGTTCAGGTAACTCTTGTAGAACTGGTATTAATTTTCCAGGGCTGTCATAAGAAAGTCGTAGAGTAGGTGGCTTCAACAGCAGAAATAGATTATATCACAGTTCTGGAGACCAGAAATCTATGATGAGCTATCAGCAGGATTGGTTCCTTTTGAGGGCTGTGGAGGAGAATCTGTCTCATGCTTCTTTCCTAGCTCCTGGGGATTTGCTGGCCATCTTCGACATTTCGTGGCTTATAGAAGCATCACTCCAATCTCTGCCTTCATGGCTCCAAGGCGTCGTCCTGTGTGTGTGGGTATGTGTGTGTGTGTATGTGTGTCCAAGTTTTCCAAATTTTCCCTTTTTATATGGACAAAAGTCATCTTGGACTAAGGCTAACATTAATGACCTCATTATAAACTGATGACCTTTCCTAAGACCCCTGTTCCAAGTAAGGACGCATTCTGAGGTCCTGGAGATCAGGATTCCAACAGGTCTTTTTTGTGTATGTGGGGGGCAGAGCTTACCCCATAACAGAACCTATGCTGAATTTCCTTTCTAATTCTAGTAGGTGCATTTACAGCCTCTAAATTTGGTCATGTGTTTTTCAAGTTTGCTGCTGCTGCTGGCATTCTGAAAGTGAGGTTGTAGATGCTTTTGACATTCTTTGAACCTGCCATTACATAGAAGAGTAAACCTTTTCCTTGCCCTTTGCCCCTGCCTTTAACATTCCCATGCTCCTTCATGAAGAGAAGAACCAGCTCTAGTGATTATTTTCTTGACTCTAGCCTTGAGTTGCCAGGAGCCTTAAGGGAAAAAGGGAGGTTATTCAGCACATCTTTTCTGCAAGAGCTCACACTTACTGGCTGGTCCTGAAGGCAGAGCCCACGTCCTAGGTAGAAAGAAGCAAGTTGTTCTCAAAGCTTCTCCTCTCCATAGTCTGAAACACACAGAGGGTGGAGCCAGTTAGCCAATCGGTGTGTGCCCCAGAATCAGAACTTGTTTTCCATGTCTCAGGTCTGCAGATGACACTCTTTTTTTTTTTTAAAGATTTTTTTTTTTATTTATACATACAAGCTGGGGTACAGGCCAGAGGCATGGGGCGGCGAGAGGGTTCACCAGAGATAGAGTGGGGAGCAGAACAGGCAGATAGACGGAAATACACTGCTGAGGGGAGCAGCGGGTGAGGCAGGAGAGGTCTGCCGCACCATGTGGGATTCTCCCTGGCTGGGCGTCGAACTCACATCACGCACTCCCGACAGCTCCACAACGCAGCGCTCAACCGCTGTGCCACCAGGGAGGCCCAGCACTCTTTTTTTTTTTAAGATTGATTTATTTATGCATGCAAGAACTGGCATGTAGGCCAGAGCTGTGGGGTGGTGAGAGGATTCACCAGAGACAGAGTGGGAAGCAGAACAGGCAGATTAACTGAAGTACACTGCTGAGGGGGGCAGCGGGTGAGAGAGGAGAGGTCTGCTGCGCCATGTGGGAATCTCCCTGGCCGGGGATCGAACTTGTGCTGCAGTGGCTGCGGACAGCTTCATAGTGCTGAGACCAAACCCGTTGCACCACCAGGGAGGCCCCAGATGGCACTCTCACCTGTGCCCATTGGACTCCGGTCCCAGCCGGGCTGCCTTCAGGTCTCGCAGATGGTCCGGGCCAGCTCTCAGAATGACCTGGGCCACCAGAGCCCACCTGATCTTACACATATTTTCCTCAGGAATTTGATTCCTTACTCACCAAGGAACTAGCATAAATCTCTCTCTGGAAAATGGGCTCTGGGTCCTGTGCCCCCCTGTATTCCACGCCCAATGTCCACCCCCAAGCCCATTTTATTTCTCAGAGTCAATAAGATGGTTAATATGGGAAGGAATGGTCATCTTGTGATCCTTGGCTGGAACAAAGCTAGCTGTGACCTGGGAGCTATTTCACAATTGTCAGGTGATGCTATAATTAGACAGAGCTGATGAAAACACACTCAGATGGAATGCTGTACGCACTTGCACACCACTTAACAACGGACACGTTTGGAGAAAGCCGTTGTTGGGCAGTTTTATCGTTGTGTGAACATCCTAGCGTGTCCTCACCCAAGCCTAGGTGGCAGAGTCTACTACCACCTGGGCGAGGCAGGGGGAACACTCTCACCCCTAAGTGTGGCAGTGGTTGATTCAACACGTTATGAGGTCCATGCTATGAGGATTGCTCTTGCCAATGTGTGTCCCTCACTACAGCCATGGCTACTGCTCGTTCCCATCTTACCAGCGAAGGGTCAGAGGTGACTTTGAGTGAAGGTGCCAATTTAGCAAGGGATTCATTTAGGATTTGAAGGTGGGGTTTCTGGCTCAGAATCCGGTGTTCTTTCAAGTGTCCCGGGAGGGACAGACTCAGCACTGTGCTGCTTCTGCTGCGGGGACACAAGTGATGATGCTCACGGGCTGACCGCAGATCAACCTCTGTGCTCAGACCTGGGCTGTGCATCCCCTGGGCTGCTCTGGGTAATGACCTGGCTCCGCACAGCTCTGACGCAGCCTATTGCTGTGCAGGAGACTTTATTTATTTATTTTTATTAATTAATGAAAACTTTTTTCTTACATCGTTGTAGCCCCCATAAGTCTCCTATCACCATATCACCCATAATCCATATCACAGCATATTTCTTTGTGTTCATCCCTCCTCTATTTTGCCTCCCCCCTTTGCTGTTTGCTTCAGCTCTATGGTTAGCTTGTTAGTTTTGACTTTTTATTCATCTTTTGTTTGGTTTTTCTATATTCCACATACGCATGAGACCATCCAGTATTTATCTTTTTCCTTCTGACTAATTTCAGCTAGCATAATTCCTTCCAGCTCCACCCATGTTGCCACAAAAGGCACAAGTTTTTCTCTTTTGATTGCTGAGTAATGTTCCACTGTATAAATATACCACAACTTTTTGATCCATTTGTCTATTTTGGGGGCATTTGGGTTGTTTCCATATGTTGGCTATTGTAAATAGTGTTGTAGTAAACATAGCAGTGCAGGTTTCTTTTCAAATTTTTGTGCAGGAGACTTTAGCTGGAGGATTTCGTAGTTGCCAGATGGAGATTTTCTTAGAATTGTGTTGTAGTCTCCCTAGCCAACCCACCTTTGTTCCCCGTCTCTTTCATAGGGTTAAGTCCTGTGGCGTGTTCTAAAGACTGTTCCTACCCCTGCTATTTTTCTCTTCTTTTTCTCCTGAAGACATTTAGCCTGGGGAATCTCATGTATGTTCCATGTTTTGTCTTGCTACCTACTTCTCAGAGGACCTGAATGACTGTGTCAAGCTTCTGTACTCCAGCTGTGCCATGATGAGTCTTTTTTTTTTTTTAAAGATTTATTTTTTATTTATACATGTAAGTTGGGGTACAGGCCAGAGGTGTGGGGCGGCGAGAGGGTTCACCAGAGACAGAGCGGGGAGCAGAACAGGCAGATCAGAAATACACTGCTGAGGGGAGCAGCGGGCAAGGCAGGAGAGGTCTGCCACGCCATGTGGGATTCTCCCCGGCCGGGCTATGAACTCGCGTCGCTGCTGCCAACAGCTCCACAGTGCAGCGCTTAACCGCTGCGCCACGGGGGAGGCCCTGCCATGATGAGTCTTAACGTCATTGCATTATTGCTGGAATATCTTTCACGTATGCAATGTTTTCAAGACCTGGCTGTGAGGAAGGGGGAGGAATACAAATGGCAAAGAAGGAAAGATGTGAAGGGAGGGATGCAGAATAATTATACGGTGTGGTCCTTGACTCCCAGGCAAGACTAACATGAATGAAATGCAAGCTAGCTATGTCACTGAGTGCTAATTTAATTGTGGGAAATTGTAGGAATCAAAGGAGATAAATATTAAGAGGCCCAGAGCTTTTCAGAAAGATAAATTGTCAAGGAAAAAGAAAGGTGCTAGAAATTGGGCTTTGAGAGATAGGAGGGATCTTTATAACTACCAGGTAAGTGAGGTGGCACTCCAGGTGAGGATAAATTGCAGGTAGAATAAGTATGATATTCCTGGAACTCATGAGATAAGTTCCATGAGTTTGGGTGATTGGGGGGTAGGGCATATTTTACCTCAGAGTAAAATGAGCAAGAATAAGATTATCTAAAACACAAGGTTTTTATGTGGGTTAAAGATTTAATATTTATAAAGCATTTAGCACAGTTCTTGGGAGAGTAAGTACAATTGAAGTCCTTGTTAAATAAATTGCCAAAGATAAGTCTGAATTTGGGAAGGCACAGGGAAGGAATTTGAGGCAAAGAGAGGAAACAGTCAGAAAACGATGTAGACAAATGCCTCATAGCAGGAAATATAGTAGAAATGAGAGACAGTTGTTCAGGGAGGAGAAATAGCATGATTAGAAATGACTTTAGGACAAATTTGTTTTGCAGTGATATGCGGCAGTAATTGGAAACAGAGATGCTGGGACCGAAAAGAACATACTCCAATAAACATTTATTCTATTCTAAAAGTATATGTACATACATACAGGGGATGAAAGGGAAAAAAAGAGAATTAAACATGATTCCAAACATGATTAAAACATGAGTGATTAAAAAGGTCTTGGTGCCATTCATAAAGGCAGAAAAGATTAGCAAGTGAAGCTTGTTTGGGGAAAGAAGATACAATTTTTGGACAGGATTGGGTGGGGCAAGGAAATCTAAAGTCAAAAAATATCTAATGAGTAATCAATGATGTGGTACTGGAGACAAAAGAAGGTTTGAGAATCCAGATTTTAGATTCATTGGTATTAGGCATTGTTGAGATAAAGAAATCAAGAGGTGAAAACCTTAGCGCTCAGCTGTGAAGGGCACTACCACGCTGGCCAGCGGGGTTCTTAAAACAGGACCTGGCTGACGGCCTCACTGAGCAGAACATCTCAGAGCCTTCCAGCAAGTAATCCCCATGACCTTTGCCAATATGGAAAATAACCAGCAGTTCTGGAAATAAGAGTTCATTTAGCTTTAAAAGTTCTCCAAACTTTTCTCCAATTTTCTTTTACTAGACGACTCTATGTGGAAAATCTCCATAAAGGAAGCTGTAATCCTTCATTCATTCATATCTAGCCTCACCGCAGCCTGGATTGTTTTATTATATTAGTTTACAGTCACTTGGGAAAAGTAAAAAATATTTTAAACATTATGCCTAACCTGGCTTCCCACCCTATAGCCTCTAGTTTCAAATCAGATGTTTTCAAACTTCTTTTGACTCTGATATTAAGAAATACATGTTATATCACAACACAAGGCACATTCCTAACACAGCAACTCCTATGATATTCAGTGGCCTTCATTATCTTCTTTTCCCTCTTATTTCACTCTAGTCCATTTATTACTTTAAAGAGTGCTCTTTACGATCCATTCAACAAATTTTATGATCAGTAATAGGTCATGACCTATAGCTCAAAAACCAGTGACTTGAAACCCAGCCTGTATTGTCATGGGCTGCAGGCTGAGTCCTATCAAGCCAACAGAAATGGATTCAAGTCTCAGATGAGTAGCTCAAAGTCAAGGCAAACTTATTACTTGGATGACACTCATCTTGAGTCCTATACTTGTTCTGTTTCTTACATTCCAATTTTATTCCAAGTTCAATACTGGATCACTCTTTGGGCCCACAGTGCAGTCTCCTTTTCTTGATTCCTCTGACACCAAAGTTTTGTTTCTAAATTCCCAGTAATGTGCTTGTGTTTTCACTGTGCACTCAGACTTCCCAGGGTAGACCATATTCATGGTCTTCTGCAGACGACAGAGTCAGCATGGTGCTTACTTTCTACCTCCTGGGCTTTGCTTCTAAGTCCATGATGGTCTGGTCAAGTATTTTAGTTGCATCTGCCATTACCTTGAGTTAAAGGAACCCCAGATCTGCCACAGAGGGAAGGAGGAGGGTAGGAGTCTGAAGCCCATCAGAAGGACGACTAAGGCTTGAGAGTCCTTGTGTGATGGGAACAGGACAATAGGGCATCTGAGTTGGGAAGTCAACTAGGGAGGGAGAGGTTGGAGTCAAAGAGAAGCTGGGGATGGGAGAGAAATGGAGGCGATGCAGTGAACCCTGCGTGCCTGGCACTTGGTTCTGACTCTCACCAGCTCTGTACCCCACGTTCTACAATTGTAAATTTAGTGTCCTCTTACCACCAAATACACAGGGCTGCGGTAGGGATAAAGTGAGATGGCAGCTAATGTAGCCAGCAATTTTTATTTTGCAATTTTGTTTGCGGTTAAGTTTGGTAATTGATTTGACTACAAAGTTTTTAAACTTGGCTATGGCCAGCCTTAGGCAGGTAGTGGCTCCCCCTTCCTTCCTTCCTCTCCCCCTCCCTCCCTCTCTCTCTCTCTCCCTCCCTTCCTCCTTCCCTTCCCTTCCTGTTTCCCTCCTACTCCCCTAAAGAAGAAGCTACATTAAGGTAGATTAACAATCCAGAGAACATTCCTAGCCTATAGATGTTGGCATTTTAAGAGAAGACAAGGACTAAAGGTCTTATTGATATAATTGCAATTGCTACTAATTGAATTTCAGACTTATGATGAAAGCAGTGTATTATTTTGGCTAGGAAGCTCTTACTGTTAATTGGGGTGGAATTTATGTTTAAAGGTTGGCACCACAATTCATGGCCTCTATTTTTATCCTTAGCCTTGACCTTAGTGATATATAAAGCAGAAGAAAAATACTTTCTAGCTTTGCACAAAGATCAGAGATTTTTATGTTCTTAGAGCACAATCTTAACTCCAGTGAAGTCAGTAGTTGTTCCATGATTTATCTTTCATGATATTTCATTTAACTATTTCTAATTATTAATTCATTTACTGCCCAAGAACTCTTTGTTCCCCTTTTTGAACTAACTCTAATAATACTATTTTTTTCAAGTGAAGTATAGTACTTTGTGTAGAAAATGTGGGTAAGACACGTGCAATTAAAGTGTATTAGGTACTCTTATATCATACTCTCCTGTTTACACCTCTCCTAAGATGGGGTATATGTGTGTATTTGTGTGTGTGTGTGTGTGTGTGTGTGTGTGTGTGTGTGTGTATCTGGTTATGTTTATATTATGCAGACATATGCTTATAAATATTCATAAGGCAATTCTACATAAATGAATAATTTAAGTTCCCTAGCATCACCCGATCTGTTTATAGAATTCCCTTTCTTATACCAGTTGAGCATCATTTCATGAAGTTCTTTTCAAACACCTTTTCTCAGCTAGCATTCTGGATATGTGTAATGCCAGTAATAAAGTTTACAGAACCATACTTGTTTCCTCTTGTAGTGTAATAATTTTCAGAAACAGTGGCTTAGAACGACACAAATTTATTATAATCCCAGAGGTCAGCAGTCCTAAAGTCACTGTAAGCTTTTCCTTGACTTTTCCAGTTTCTTGCAGTTGCATGCATTCCTTGGCCTATGGTTTCTTCCTTTATTTTGAAAAATTCATCATAAAGCACCATATAAAATAACAGGTCCTTAGCATTAGGACCTGTCATTTTTAGATGGCCATTATTCACTTATCACAAGTATAAAAGAAAAAAGTATAATAGATTAGTTTTTTGGGTGTCATATTATTTCTTACAAATAGAAGGAATAGAGTTTGCTTATGATGACATGTATGTTTGGTCTAACTCTCAGGGTGTTATGTTTTTGATGACTTCACTGTTTAAAATACTAAATACATGCAGGACTCCAGAGTATGAACATAGGAGACTGTCAACAGGTCTCCAAGACTGGAATATCTCACCATAAAACAAGAAAGTCTAAAAATATTAAAAAAACAACTGATAGTTCAGTTCTTTAACCTATCTTTTTGAAAGTGTTAGGCTTTACATGCTTAGGACAAAAGACATCACCATCTTACTATTCTTCCTATTTGAAGAAATTACTAAATTCTATGTGTTTGAAATCACCCATTTTCTTATTAATCCACTGATTAACTAACCAATGTGTACCAAACATCTGCAATCCATCAGGTGTTGTACTGAGCATTGATCAAGATTAAAATGGCCTTTGCCCTCATAAGCTTGCAGTCCAGAGGAAGACAGAAAAAGTAGGAAATAATCACAATACTGTGTAGTATGTTACATGAAAGGTCTACACTGTTGTCCAGTTATACAGAATCATCTCTGTGTAACACGGTGGTCCCCAGGAGAAGGGGAGGCTCTAGTTCCCTGCCCCACCCAAGGGAAGGTAGAGCTGAGCAGGAGAGATAAGCTGGAGAAGAGAGAAGAATTTAGAGAGAGGAGACGGGAGAAGGAAGAAGCGGGATGGAGGCCAGAAGAGGCCCAAGGAGCAGAGAGACATGTGAAGAAGCTGCACTGGCCCGGACTGATTCAAGCAGACGTGGGTGAGAGACCCGTGGGGAGGTGACAATGGCAACGTTGATCTTGATTTTGATTTTGCTCTTTTCATCACACACTTCTCTGTTTCTGACCCTTTTCAATGGATTCCCACCAGAAGGTGCTTTCGATTTGTGACAGGCTTTCAGGCCTTGCTTTGGGCCAATCCCTTTTGGCTGGACTTTTACCCACGAGGTGATGGGTAACTTTGGGTGCTTGATTTAAAAACTGTATTCTTTGTCTTTCCTGTATTGCATACTAACTGCATTAAAGTTTCTTTCCACTAAAGATCTTATATGTTTTGTCTTGATGTAGTGGATGGCAGAACCTAATTAGAGGGGGCAGCTTTGGGGGTCCTGAGCTGCCCCTCTCCCTGTCCTGTAACATCTGGGTGTCAGGACCCCATCTCCTCTGCTGGGAGAAGAATTTATGAGTATCCTGAATTCTTTTTTTTTTTTAATATATATATTTTTGTTGTTATTTATGTCTTTTACATTTTGTATTCCCCTTGGGTAGCCCACCACCAATTCACCCGTGATCCATCTCCATGGTCCCTTGTGTTCTTTTCTATTCCATTTTGTGCGCTTTTCCTTCCCTCCCTCTGCCTCCCCCCCACCATTGTCCAAAAATAGATGATTGGATCAAGAAGATGTTGTACATATACACAATGGAATACTATTCATCATGGAAAGAAGATAAACACATGCAATTTGCAGCAACATGGATGGAATTAGAGGGGATCATACTCAGTGTAATAAGCCAGAAAGAAAGAGAAAAATATCGAATGGTTTCACTTATAACAGGACTATGAGTATCCTGAATTCTTAATAAAGGGAGGGAAACAATGACTATCCAAAATTTTCAGATGGGAAGCAACAACTGGATTATTATAATGGAAGCTGTCAAGGACAAGATGAGGAGGAGGGAGAATTCCCCATTTGGCCATGTGTGGTATGCCCTTAAGGGAGCAAACATTCTGTGAGCTTTGGTTTGGTTTCAGCAGGAATCCCTGGTGCCGTTCACCATGGTTAGCAAAAGATTGGCTGGTTAAATGTGGAGGAGGAAGGAAGAAGCGCCAAGGGTGACTCCCAGGGTTTGGATGTGAACATTTCTGCAATGCTGATGCTGCTTCTCTGTCATTCCCAGCCCCCACCATGGCTAAGACCACGCCCACCCTCTACCACATCACCCTCTGGCCCCCCAGCCCAAAGGGCCCTCCGTTTGTACACAGTAGTGGGAAGGCAATGCCTCATTTTTCTCTTCTCCCCTTTTCTTCTATTTTTATGGCCTAAATTCTTTTCTCTCATTCCCTTGGGACTTTTCTTCAGCTTTTGAAAAGCTTGTTTTGAGGTTTTTTTTTTAAAAAAAGAAAAAGTGAAGTAGACTGTTTCTTGCTTTTAAATTCTTGCCTTAACAATCCTACTATCCCTTCAGGCAAAGGGGATGACTCTGATAAGTGGTAAAGTCACTCAAGCATAAGGCACAGAGCAAAGCAAAGGCACAGAGGCTGATGTTCCAAGATATTATCATACAATCTGTGTTGAGACAGGGGACATACAGGATGATAAGGGGTGTCTGATCACCAATCAGATCACAAAGGATCTACAGGAATGTGGAAAAGTTGTACTTTGCTGTGAGACCTGTGGACTTTAAAAAAAAAAATTTTTTATTGTTATTTATACCTCTTAAGCAAGATTTTAGAATACCAGTTTGGCTGCAGTGTGGAGAGGAGCATACAGGGAGAAAAGAGAGAGTGAGGAAAAAAGTTAGAAGACAAATATAGAATTGAAATGAGATTTGATGATGGATAGCATTAAGATAATATAGTGGGAATGGAAGAGATTGAATGGTTTTGTGAGATATTTATTTAGGAGGCCCAGGTGGCAAAATGCAATGATTATTTTAATGTGGGTAACCAAGGAAAAAGAGAAGTCAAAGGTGACTTCAGGCTGGATGTGAACAATTGAATTTCCCATTCCCATCAGATAAGGAACAAAGTAAGGGTGAAGGTGAGGAGTCGACATAATCAGCCCAACACATGCTGAGTTTGGATTCTCATACGGAGAAGTTAAATAGGCTATTAGATATAAATCTGGGGCTAAAGAATGGAAGTTGAACTAGAAATAGAGATTTAGAATCCATCAGGTTAGAAATAATTAAAACAAAGGAAATGACATACAATATCCAGGGGCTTTTTTTGTTGAAATGAGGGAACAAAAAAGGACTAAGTCAGGACTTTGAAGAGTATTGACTCTTCAAAGGGTAGAGGGGAAGAAAACAAGAGCCTGGTAAGGATAATGAAAAGGAATTGTGGGCAGAGAACCAAGAGAGTAATATGTCACAGACATTGAGGGAAAAAAAATAATTTAAAAAAAATGAGTATTGTAGACAGCAACAAAAAGTTGTGCAGAGGTCACCAAGGTAAAAATAGAAGAGTATGTACTGGTTCTAGCAGCAAGACCATTTTTTGAGACTTTCAGAAACCAAGGAAGTACAGAAGCTAATCACAGTGCTTGAAAAACTAAGAAAATCGGGTGAATGAATATAACTGTTTTCAGTGACTGAGAACAGGAGGTGAAGGATAATGGGGAAGAAAGGGGGAGAAGTTGTTTTAAAGTTAAAGGAACAAATATCTTAAAATACTTTGAGGATTTGAATAAACCAATAAACATTTCTAGGTTTAAAAATTCTCAGATTGGGGCTCCCTGGTGGTGCATCGGGTTAAGTCTCAGCACTATGAAGCTATCCGCAGCACTGCAGCACGAGTTCGATCTCCAGCCAGGGAGCTTCACACATGGCAGAGCAGACCTCTCCTGTCTCTCCTGCTGCTCCCCTCAGCAGTGGATTTTAGTAGATCTGCCTGTTGTGCTCCCCACTCTGTCTCTGGTGAGTCCTCTCACCCTCCTGCACCTCTGGCTTACACCTCAGCTTGTATGCATAAATAAATCTTTAAAAAATAAAATGAAAATTCTCAGATTGTACTTTTTTTTCATTAATATAAAAATTGATTAGTGAGTAAATTACGTAGATAAGTTAAAATCAAACCTGTCTATTGCCTGAAATAGCCAGAAAATAAAATGAAGCTAAACTGAGTTTAAATCTCTTCTGTTGCTACTTCCTGAGCATTATGATTCTCCCATTCTTTAACATCGAAACAGAATACCTCATGCAAAGTTGAAGCCAAGGAACTACTGCAAAGTATTGCAGACTGAAACACAACCTGAGACAACACCCTTAGTCTTTTATTTCTTCCACTCAGTCTGTTAAAAGTTGATATTCCATAAGGTTGTCCAGCTGTTTCCATTCTTAGTCATATCTTCTGTGACTTATCATCAGATGTGATTGGACCATCATTTTTATTTCCTAAAATAGCTCTCGAGGATATTTTATACTCTGGTGTAGCTCTAAGGCGTAAGAGAATTTGATATTGGGTTGTTTTTATATCTTCATATTCAATCTTTAGTTTGCTTGCAGAAATCCTTATAAAGTGCTAGTCAAAATTGCAAAGATTCACTTAGTCAAAACTAATAATATTATCTGTAAATCCCCAGATGAACTGCATATTTCTGCATAATCTGCAGCAAATGAGAGGAGTGCTTGTCACTCAAGCTCAACTGCTCAGGAAGCCCACTTTCTTTTCAGAAGAGCTTCTTATCCGTATGTGGCATGTGACTACCTGATGTACAAACCAAGCAAGCACAGTATCCATCATTATTTTAAATAAATATTAGCAAAGCATATCTTTCTACAAATTATAAATATAAATAGGAGTCCCACTCCTATTTACCGCTTCAGATAATGGTAGAGTAGCTTATATTGGACTGATAATAATAATAAATTGTAAACAAAATATATAAAAGAGACTATTTGAAATGGGTGGAAAACAATCCAATGGGCAAAAACAGGAAGGTATTCGATCCTTGATAAAAAGTACAATTCAAATTTATGTATCTCTTATCCTGAGGGACTGCTAATTGTTCTTATGCAATTCTGGTGTAGCTAGAACTGAAATTGGGAATTGTTTCTTCCTCTATTTTCTAAAACTGTGCAGTGTTGGTATTATGGCTTTCTTTAGCGTTGATACAATTCAATAATGAAATCATCTAGTCCTGGAGTTTCCTTTGTGAGCGGGTTTTTGACTATGAAGCCAATGTCTTTCATAGATATAGAGAAATCCAGATTTTCTATTTCTTTTCATCTTGGTTTTGGCAATTTGCATTTATCAAAGATTTTAAAAATCTATGTTGTCAAATACTGGTATTAATATTTATCTCTTATTTTTTTTTATTAATTGTATAATCTGCAGAAGTTTCCTCTTCTTTCCTGATATATGCAATTTGGAGTTTTAACCAAGGCAATAAGTCGAGTAAAACTAATGAAAGTGTTTAAAAGGGGAAGAGTAGAAAACAGAGTAAATATTGACTCAGGGAAACTTGAGAGTAATGGATATATTCATCATCTTGATTGTGACAATGGTTTTATGGATCTAGATGATGGAGGAGATATGACACAAAATAAGATTAGAGTTAGACCCACATAAGAAAGTAGGGGTAGAAGAAATCAACATAACCACTAACACAATCCCTAGGTGCCAGCTCCTAAGTTACAAAGCATAGGTAGGAGCTAGACTGCAGTTTAGGGGCAAAGATATGGAGATTGAGCCCATTGTAGAATCTCAGGTCTCTTTTCTAATTCTAGCTAGCCAGTAAACAGCCATCCTCGAAGATGAGCCCCTCCCAACTGAAAGAAGGCTATATCAGTGCCATCTGTGCAAGAATTCGGGGCAGCCATTTTCTCTGCCCACCTGTGCCTATGCAGGTGCTTTCCTTTACCAACTCTGTCCCTCTGCAGGGCAGCGGCCTGCCTGTCTGCCCGTGACCTGCACCATACAGTCCTCTCTTAGCAAACCTGCCCCCCTCAGAGGGGCAGCTCTTTCTGTCTACTTGTGTCTGTACAAGTGTCCTTTACTTCCTTGTCTTAATAAACCTGTTCTTTAAGTATAAATGAGTCTCTGTCTCATGGAGAATCTTGTCACGTGCCACCGAAGGGAGCTCTGGTGAAACCTTTCCCAGAGTGAACCCAAGGACCCCGCACCGCTCTCAAATCCATCAACTTTTAAACGACATCATAGACATATGTCAAAACATCGAACTATACAGAAAACATATCCAATTTCTTCCAGGAGGAGTTTACCTTGAAGCTGTAAGGAAAAAAATATATACAATTTTGAAATAAAGAAGTAAAATGGGCTTTGCTTGCTGATAATATCATGATTTCATGTAGCAAATAAGTGAATTTAATGTCTAGAATAAGTGAATTTAGCAAGATACAGGATTCTTGATCAACATACACAAAATAGCTATGTTTCTATATACCATGTTCATGAATAAGATGATTCACTAGTCTTAATACATTACTTATCCTCATTTCATCTGTAGGTTCTATACACTCTTGATCAAAATGCCAACAGGCATATTGAGAAAAGGACCTAGAATAGGCAAAACAATCTTGGAAGAAAGCAAGGGAGAGAGAAAGCACCAAGTTGGAAGGTCTCCAACACATGATATAAAGACTTACTGTAGATTTTAATAATCAGACAGTAAGATATTGATATAAGCATATATAAACAGTGCAATACAATAAAATCTAGCCATAAACCCACATCTGTATGGTCAATTGTGTCAAGATAATTCGATAAGGTGTTAGGCCGTCGCGGACACCAGAGGACAGGAGACAAAGTAGGGTATAGATAGAGTTTATTAGCTCAGCTGAGGACCCTTGAGCCAAAGGGACTCAAAGGCCCCGATTTGTTTTTACACACAGCTTATATACTTTCTTAACCATACTAGTTATGTTTATCCATACCACTACCCTACCCTAAGAAAAACATACATTATCCTTATCTTAAGCAAAGCAGATGTACAGAAGCAAATGTAGCAG
>PVIJ01009930.1:0-63574 GCA_004024925.1 Scalopus aquaticus | reverse complement strand
ACAATGGAATACTATTCAGCATGGAAAGAAGATAAACACATGCAATTTGCAGCGACATGGATGGAATTAGAGGGGATCATACTCAGTGAAATAAGCCAGAAAGAAAGAGAAAAATATCGAATGGTTTCACTTATAACAGGACTATAGGGAGGCCGGGTGGGAGAGAGACACTCAGTGGGGGGGGGGGGGGGGGGGGGGGGGGGGGGAGGGAGCTGGAGGGAGGGAAGGGAAAGGGCACAAAATGGAATAAAAAAGAACACAAGGGACCATGGAGATGGATCACGGGTGAATTGGTGGTGGGCTACCCAAGGGGAATACAAAAAGTAAAAGACATAAATAACAATAAAAATATATATTAAAAAAAATAAATTCCTTTTGGTCGTTTTTATAAGTAAAAATTAATTTCTAAAGCCATAAGTTTGGTTTCTTAATCTTTTTTTCTGTTTCCATGTGGTTGACAAATGTAATTTACTCCCAATATAGCATTTCTCAATTGGAGACTTACCACAAAAAAAAAAAAAAAAAAAATCAGCACAGGGTTAGGATTTGCTGTTAGAAAATATGTAAACCTGGGGCTCCACATGCAGGTCCTGCAAGCAAGACTCAGTGTGGACAGCGACCCGAGAAATAAGACACGTATTGCAGCACCTGGTGTCATGTCAGTGCCCAGAAAACACCAGCTCCGAATGACTCAGATCTGATCCCAAGATAAAAGTAATTCTGTAGCACAGTGTCAACACTGATCCACACAAAAATCCCACAAAGTTAGCTGTTAATTATAGTGCCCCAAACCTCTTTTTTGAGGAAGTTTCACAGTTCATTACTTTTTTCACAACTCAGAGTAATTCCAAAAACTTAACACTATTCTAGGGTAACCCTGTTCTTTTCTTCCCTAGCGTGCAGAGGAACACACAAACTATCTTGTACATTTCTCGCTCTCTCTCTCTCTGTCTCTCTCTCGCTCTCTATCTCTCTCTCTCTCTCTCTCTCACACACACACACACAGACACACACAATGGGGATGTGGTCACTGGGTGTGCTGTTGGTTTGAATCACCAGAGAATACAGCTCTCAGCTCCTTCCTCTGTGCTGGGTACTTAACTAGACTTTGCAAATGAGAAGGAAACCAAAAAACCAGTTGTTTGCGTGGTTGAGACTTCCCTTTCTGTCTAACACAGAGAGAGGTGGTTTTCAGAGTTGGTAGCTACGTGAAGATGGCGAATTAGCTTCATCTTAACTTATTTGGATGTGGAAGTGGGAACTGGCTAATGACCGTCCCTCTTTTGGGTGTCTGTTCTTCCTGATCTCTGTTAAAAGGCTGCTGTTGAAACTCCACTTCCTCCTTGTGCTTCTGTGACGTTGCACCACTTGCCTCTGTCCTCCTCTAGCTGCTGGCTCCATTCAGAGTGTCTCTGCTTTCTTTTACATGTCCTTTTGCTGCTTGACTACTGAAGGCCTTGTCTTCAGTCCGAGTTCAAGCTCATAGCGTGACCCTTGTCTGTTTGCCAGTGATGTCTCACTAGTATTCCTGTGAATGCCTGGGATGCTCTTCTCATTCCCCAACTCCTTAATTTGGCTGTTCTGTTCTTCCCATAAATATCAACTGTAGTATCACCTCTGCTACACATGGATATGTGATTTTCTTTTTCTAAAGATTTATTTATACAAGCTGGGGTACAGGCCAGAGGTGTGGGCAGCGAGAGGGTTCACCAGAGACAGAGTGGGGAGCAGAACAGGCAGATCAGAAATACACTGCTGAGGGGAGCAGTGGGTGAGGCAGGAGAGGTCTGCCGCACCATGTGGGATTCTCCCCAGCTGGGCGTCGAACCTGCATCGCGTGCTGCCGACAGCTCCACAGGGCAGCTTTCAACCGCTGCGTCACCAGGGAGGCCCCCGAAATGTGATTTTCTTTTAAAATTTCTCACTACCGCACTGGATTGTGTTCTTCCTATCTTTATATTTCCTAGCTCATTGGACAGTGCTCACCACACTGTGGCTGTTCAGTAAATGTTTATTGAATGTATTCGTAAACTATGCTCTGTATCCTAATAGTTCCTGAAAATTCTTCGTCTGTCTTTATTGTTCGGTTCTTCTGGTCCATTTTAAACTCCACTGTCCACTCCCTCTGAAGAACAAGTATTAGTTCCTATCACCAAGTGCTTGAGTGTGAAACCCTCTACACTAGATTTTTAAGACACTCCCTAATCTGGCTCTGTAAGAGGGTGGTTCTCAGGAAAGGGGAGTGTCCCAGGACCCCACCCCCACCTCAAGCCAGAGGGATCCAAGACACCTAGGACTACGAATCCCAGAATGCCATCATCACCGAAGGAAGGATACTGAGGACTGAGGGAGGATTTAAGGAGGGGCTTTGGGATTTAAAAACCAGACCTGGGAGGTTGGACAGTGTGATTGTTCATATGGTGGAATTACCAGAGTCTTTCTTGAGTGGGCTATAGATTCCAGCTCAGCGGAACTGGTAGGACGTTTTTACCAATTTATTTCTTTATCTTTTCCTTTCCCTTTTTGTAAATAAATCTGTCTATTAAGTTTATTGTGTGTGCCTGCATTTGAGTTTTTAAGTCTCTTTTTAAGCGCACGGGTGAGGATCCAGACAGGCACCCCACGGGGTTACCCTATAACAGCTCTACCCTGTCAAACACTAGTATTTCAACCTTTACTCATTAGAAAAGGAAATCTCATTAGCTTTCTCAGAGTGGTCATGTCTTTTGACTGGTTCTACAAGTTACACGTTAATTTGGATGTCTTCTTGTCCATCCATCAATGCTCATTTCTACACCCTTTCACAAATACTTCTTTTCACAATTCTCTCAAAGAAGGGAACTGGAGTTGACAATATTTGAAAGGAAAAAATCCTGGTGTATACTTAAAAAAATATATTAATCATATTCCCTTTATACACTCAAACTGCCTTAGTTGGAGTGAAAAGTGTATGGTACCTCTATACATAATGTATATGCAAATCCTGAAGCAAAATATGTAACAAATACCCATGAACTCTTTGCTCAAGTTAAGAACTAGAATATTGCCAATGACAATGTATTTTTAAAGTTTACCTAGTTGCCAAAATTAAGGTATTTAACAAAAAAAAAATCACATTTGGGTTTCTCTTGAAAGAGAAGTCAAAGAAATCCTGGGGCTATATTTTAGGACTGAAAAAAAAAATCTGATGGAACTGGTGCTACCCTTTGGTTTTTAGCCCTCTTGAATCATTGTAGTATTGGCTTGGCCCCTGAGGTAACATATGAGTCCGGCCCCATGCCTTAGAAGGACAAAAGGCCCGTGCTTCCCTGTTAGTGAAAAGGGGGAACCGTGCCACTTGGAAGAGCCTTAGTGGAGGCCTGGAGCAGCTTGATCCAGGTGAGGAGGAATTAAAGGGCTGAGTAACTAAGATGTTCAGTATGAGATCCAATACAGGGAGACAGGGAGGACCTGATGATGAACATTAGGGAAGAGTTATGAGCTAGTACCAGCTCTCACTGATTTCCATGTTGGCCTGTTTTAAACCCTACTTGGAATGTCTGTTTGCCCACTATAGAGGCAAAGCACACTAGATAAGAATGTCTCTATTGAAAGTCTGCTTAGCAGACTGCCACAACCAGAGCAAAGCGTGAAAGGAAGTTTACCACAGGGTGCAGCTCTACAAGTGGTCATCACCTCACCTGCTTGTTTAGAAGCTCAGAGAGCTGTGAGGTGTCAGCAAGTTCTAGATACCGCCTTCCCTCGAATCACATCTGTCAGACCCAGCTCATTCTCCTTTTTAGTTTCTTCCCAATTGAAATAAATGCATAATATTCAATAACTAACCCCTCACGGAGACTCTTACAGTATCCAGGGAACACACATCTAACACGGCAGAACTGGGAGCACAGCCCAGGTCATTTGTCTATACAATTCATTAAATGGTAGTGCTTAAATTTTAAGCGAAAATTGCATGAGAAATTCAGTAACTATGATAATATTAACTATCCCGCATGATAGGTAGCGCAGGTGATAAAGGAACTACAAGGTAGTAATTTCCATTCATCTAGTACCTCTCCTTTCCTCAACATTTCAACCTGTTTCAGTTGGGAAAGGGGTGATTTTAGTCCAACTTTACAGATACTGGGAATGAGGGGAATCTGAGGTGTTCATTGAGTTCCCCATGTCACACAATAGGGAAGTCACAGAATGGAGTTATTGAATTGCCTTCTGACTCCCAATATAGGGTGTTTTCTTTTATACCATACTGCCTCTTGTGGTGGCAGCTCTCAATCTTGCTAAAGCTAATCCTTGTACCTCAGGTTTCAAGTGTTCACATTTGGCTACAGAGTAAATTTCAAACTCCTGGCACATTTTCAAGTACCCTCAAACCTACGTCACTCAAAAGTCACTGTGCAGTGTACACCCTGGTGTTCAGAATATATAATGAACATTTAAAATTGTTTTAAAGAATAACAATAAATTGAACCAAATTATTCATCTCATGTACCGAATTTAAACTCTGCCAGACCTTGATAGAGTCTTTATATAGACAATCTCCAAACTCCATGAAAATTCACAAGTTAATTGCTATAACCCTTATTTCATAAATGAAGAATCTGAAGGGTCTGAATCCCTTGCTGAAAGTTATATATATTGGAGACTGCAGAATTAGGACTCCAAAAGAAAGTTTCTGACCCAAAGGACAATTTTGATTTTTCTAATGAGCTGAAGAAAAAAAATCAAAATCTTTCCAAATTTCACTTTTCCACGTTGATGCCACCTAACTTTGTTTAGTACACTGGGCTGTGGATGTTCTGACAGTTAAAAAAGTCATTTTGGCTTTATGTGATATCTCTGAAAAAAAAAAGTTATTAATAATTATTTAAGAGTTTGCATATTTGGGCATTAATTCTGAATATTTTAAATTTGTGTTCAAGGACTTAGTATTTCCTTCTGATTGAAAAAGAAATCATTTAAAAGTTTCCAATAGCACAATATTTACCACGACATTTTTATCACTGGCCGGCCTAAGGTGAATCCAGGAAGCTAAGGAACTAGGGATAATGGAGTTTGATTAGTCTCTCTGGAAGAGTCCCCCATTAAGAAAGAACCGTTTCTAAGCCATGTGTGCTCCGAACTTGATATCTTCCAGAATCTAGTTAGCTTTCCATCAACATAGAAACTGCAGTGCTCAATTCACGTAAGCAGGTTACATGTCCTTCCATCCTACCCTCACCTCTGTGTAGAATGAGTCTCTGTTCCAGTTATTTCAGTGACTTCTCTTCTTCCCTAAAATTGAGGTTGTCCCAGGGTGACTGTTCTCATTCTCCTTAAGTCCTAGTTGGGGACACCAATGAAATATTATAAAGTTCTATTAAAAAAAAACTAATAATAACCAGGACATCACTTATCTAGAACTGAGTGTCTCATTTGCCTGTGGAAAGGCTACTACACCTCAAGAATAACTAATTAAAGGATATTCTGTCCCCTACTTTAGAATGAAATGTGGATTTATCATAGAAACACAAGTAATTTATTTAAAAAAGTAAAAGTCCATCAATCAATGTAATACAACACATCAACAAAAAGAAAAATAAAGACCATATGATCATATCAATAGACACTGAGAAAGCATTTGACAAAGTGCAACACCCATTTATGATAAAAGCCCTTGAAATCCTTGGGATAGAAGGAACATACCTCAACATAATAAAAGCTATACACGACAAACCCACAGCCAATATTATCCTCAATGGTGAGAAGCTGAAGGCCTTTCCACTAAGATCAGGTACAAGGCAAGGATGTCCACTCTCACCATTGCTTTTCAATATAATACTGGAAGTCCTAACCAGAGCAATTAGACAAGAGAAAGACATTCAAGTTATCCAAATAGGAAAAGAAGAAATTAAACCGTCTCTATTTGCAGATGATATGATAATATATATACAAAGTCCTAAAAACTCTATAGAAAAGCTACTCAAACTCATCGACCAGTTCAGTAAAGTAGCAGGATACAAAATCAACGCACAAAAATCAGTAGCATTCCTATTTGCAAACACCCAATCTGAAGAAGAAGAAATTAAAAGATCCATCCCCTTCAAAATCGAAACCAAAAAATCAAATATCTGGGAATAAATCTAACAAAAGACATGAAAGACTTATACAAAGAAAACTATAAAACACTGTTGAAAGAAATAGAAGAAGACACAAGAAAATGGAAAGGCATCCCTTGCTCATGGATTGGAAGGATTAACATGATCAAAATGGCAATCCTACCAAAATCAATTTACAGATTCAACGCTATTCCAATAAAAATCTCAATGACATTCTTCAAAGAAATAGATTGAATACTGATGAAATTCATATGGAACCACAAAAAACTTTGCATAGCTAAAGCCCTCCTGACTAAAAAGAAAGAAAACGGAGGAATTTCACGCCCTGATTTCAAACTATACTACAAAACCGTAATAATTAAAACAGCATGGTACTGAAACAAAACAGACACAAAGACCAATGGAACCAAACAGAATACCCAGAATTAAAGCCCCATATCTATGAAAAACTAATCTTTGACAAAGGAGCAAAGAAAATGCGTGGAACAAAGACAGTCTATTCAATAAATGGTGCTGGGAAAACTGGACAGTCACATGCAAAAAAATGAAGCTAGACTACTGCCTCACACCCTGCACAAAAACCAACTCAAAATGGATAAAAGAGCTAGACGTAAGACCTGAAACCATAAAATTTATAGAAGAAAATATAGGCAAAACTCTACACGACATACATCTCAGCAAAATCTTTAACGACCCATCTCCCAAAGTGAAGGAACTGAAGGACAAGATAAACAGATGGGATTACATGAACATAAAAAGCTTCTGTACAGCAAAAGAGATATTAACCAAAACTAAGAGACACCCTACCAACTGGGAAAAGATCTTCGCACACAATACAACCAATAAAGGTCTGATAACAAAAATTTACAAGGAACTCACACAACTCAACAAAAACAAAGCCAAAATCCAGTCAAAAAATGGGCAGAAGAGCTAAAAAGGCACTGCTCTAAAGAAGAAAAGCAAATGGCCAACAGGTAAATGAAAAAATGCTCAACATCACTTATAATCAAGGAAATACAAATCAAATCCACTATGAGATACCACCTCACACCTGTGAGGCACACATTAAAAATATAGGTAACAACAAATGCTGGAAAGGATGTGGAGAAAAAGGAACTCTTCTACACTGCTGGTAGGAATGCGAACTGGTCCAACCACTATGGAAAGCTGTATGGCGGTTCCTCAAACTGCTAAAAATGGAACTTCCATATGACCCAGCAATACCACTTTTGGGAATCTACTCAAAGGGCACAAAAACACTAATTCAAAAGGATACATGCACCCATATGTTCACTGCGGCACTGTTCACAATAGCAAAGGTATGGAAGCAACCCAGATGTCCAAAAATAGATGATTAGATCAAGAAGATGTGGTACATATACACAATGGAATACTATTCAATCCATATTCAAAGAAGATAAACACAGGCAATTTGCAGTGACATGGATGGAATTAGAGGGGATCATACTCAGTGAAATAAACCAGAAAAAAAGAGAAAAATATCGAATGGTTTCACTTATAACAGGACTATAAGGACACCAAATAGTAGGGCACAAAATGGAGTAGAAAAGAACACAAGGGACCATGGAGATGGATCATGGCTGATTTGGTGGTGGGTTACCCAAGGGGAATACAAAATGTAAAAGATATAAATAACAATAATTAAAAAAAAATTTAAAAGGCCACAGATTTTTCTTTCTTTTTAAAAGATTTTTCTTTCTTTTTCTTTCTTTCTTTTTTTAAAAAGTATTCAATATGGTTAAAATTCAGATGAACAAAGTCTGACTATTTTTTGAGCAGGGCTTCTATTTTATACCAAACTCTTTTAATATACTTATCTTTGTTGCAGTTTTGAAATGTGGAAAAAAACAAAACAAAAAACATACACAAGGATACTGTCTTGCTCACTTTGGGATTCAACTGTAGCTGTTAAAAAGGAACTTGAAACCTGTCAATGCATTTATAAATGTTGGTGAAGAAGTGACGCTATTTTCCAAACAGAAATTGGTTGTCCAGGCTTTCCCTCTAAGAGTTCTTATCTTTTCAAAGTTGATATAAATTGGAAAGAGAATGTCTTAGTTAAAAAGATTATTAGGTTTCCTGTTTGTCTCATGGGAAATTGGCATTTTGACATTAAATTTTCTTCCTGCACCCAAGTAAAGGTTTTCCTACCTATTGAGTTAATATAAGTATTTCAGTATATATTTGACTATTTCAATATTATTACCCTATTAAAAGATGATGAGATTTTTGAGAGATTAAAAGGGTGGAGGAAATGGTTTTGATGGTTACAGAAAGGCCTATTTAGTCAATCCCCTTCCTGGAACATATCATCCATCCATCCATCCATCCATCCATCCATCCATCCATCCATCCATCCATCCAGCTGAGGATGAACTGAGGTGTACTGCACTGCTATATATTCAGTGTTACTGAGATGAACCCTAGTCTCTCAAGATACACACCCTAGCCCAGGACTACCTGTGATTCTTATTTCAACATGTTTATTGACCAATCTTTTCAGTTTTTTTTTGTAAATATATATTTTTATTGTTATTTATATCTTTTACATTTTGTATTCCCCTTGGGTAACCCACCACCAATTCACCCGTGATCCATCTCCGTGGTCCCTTGTGTCCTTTTCTACTCCATTTTGTGCCTTTATCCTCCTCCTCCCCCCCCCCCAAGTGTCTCTCTCCTATTTGGTTTCCCTATATTCCTGTTATAAGTGAAACCATTCAATATTTTTCTCTTTCTTTCTGGCTTGTTTCGCTAAGTATGATCCCCTCTAATTCCATCCATGGCACTGCAAATTGCATGTGTTTATCTTCTTTGAATGCTGAATAGTATTCCATTGTGTATATAATCTTTTCAGCTTTTAAATAGAATCACTTGTGCTTGAATGGATCATACTCCCTACTCTTTCAACCTAACCTACCTATTTGGGACACAGTAAATAATTATTATAATCTGTGTCCTGACTATTTTATACTCTCTGACATATATTTTAGTATAGGAATTAGAGAAAGAAAAACATATGGGACAAATCTAATGTCCAGGTAGAGCAATTCAAGAAGGATAAACATATCTCATTCTGTCTTGTTCTATCACCATGCCTAGAATCCACAATTAGAGATTCATTTTATTCACCTTTTATTCGCTCTTGTCCTTAATAGTTGTTATTAAAATATAAAAATCACACAAATTCTTTTATCTTCCACCTGTGCTTATATAACACTTTATTGTGAATGATCCCAAAGCTACGAAAGAAGATTGCTAAAAAGAGGGCTATTGAATGATACAGGTCTATTTTTACCTTAAATTTCCAGAGTTCCCTAAGGCTAGCTGTGAATCTAAGAAATGGGATTGTTCCAGAAAGCTTGGAACACAGAAAGAAAACTGTGGCTGGCTGTCATATACATTTTCAAGGGGAAACTTCTCAGGTACATTGCAGAAATTATTACTTGAAAATAAGAAAATCTTCTTAATGTAGGATTTTTGAGGTAGAGAGTTTGCTATCTTGGTTTTTAAAGATGAGAAGGTAAGGTGCTTAAGTGATTTGTTAAAGTCATTGGTAAATCTGGGAGCTGGCTGCCCCACCTCATAATCTAACACGGCACAGTGCTCCACATCAGTGCTTCTGGAGTCCTTAAGGCATCTGAAGCGGAAGCTTCATACTGGGAGTCCTTTAACTCAAGGTACATGAAGACTTTTCAAAGGTACAAGGTGGTGTGGGAAAGATAGCTTTAAGGAAATATATTCCCAGATATCTAACTGACAATCTTCTGATGAGATTTGATTTGGTGTTTGATAATCAAAACATTTAATTTTTTTATCACTGTGGATTTATTCAATTGTACTAGTAAGAATTGTAAAGGTAACAAGGAAAATTTAAGTTTCAATTTATATACGTTTTGTTGGAGAGCAGTATGAATGTGCTAAAATGTAATAAATTTCAATCATAAAAGATACTAGATTAGGATAAAACTCTCTGGTAGAAGTACAGTGGAAATACATATCTAAGGACAAAAGAGAATGATGTAAAATTTCTACGGTAAAAAATAATTTTGTTCATCTATATTTTAAATGAAATGAGTAACAGTGTTTATCAACAATTAAGGTATTTATATTTCTTTGGATTAGTTTAAAAATGTTAAACTTTAAAATGCTAAAATTTATAATACAGTAAAAAGTATATTGATATTATTCGAACTTATGATGAAACACTTTTAAGTGCTTATGAAATAGCAATATATACAAAGGCTTATAACTTTTTCAAAGTAGTTTAGAGGCTCAAATGAAAAGACTTGGAAGACCCACTGTTTCCAATACTTGACTTGGATTGATCCATAGTTAAGGTGGACCTGAGATAGATTGAGGTTTTGTAAACTCAAAGGTCACAGGAGCCAGGGAAGCTAGAATATACCAGAGTCTAATGAGCACTGAAGTAAGCAAAGGATTTGTGCTCTGTCTAAATTGCAGCCATTACTCAGCTCCAATTAAATACTGATTGGAAATCACTTAATATCAAGCTAGATTTTAAGCACACCTTTGCTCGACCTTTTTTGAGAAGTTCAAGATTTTTATGGAATATCTCAAAAAAATTTAATGTTAAGGGCCTCCCTGGTGGCGCAGCGGTTAAGCGCTGCGCTGTGGAGCTGTCAGCAGCGGCGACGTGAGTTCGACGCCCGGCCCGGGAGAATCCCACATGGCGCGGCAGACCTCTCCTGCCTCGCCTGCTGCTCCCCTCAGCAGTGTATTTCTGATCTGCCTGTTCTGCTACCCGTTCTGTCTCTGGTGAACCCTCTCGCCGCCCCACGCCTCTGGCCTGTACCCCAGCTTGTATGTATAAAAAAAAATTTTTTTTTTAATGTCAATGATAAAACATAACAAGGGTCAAACAGAATGTCCTGTTGTGCTGAAAATGGCCTGTGTGTCATTTGTAAACTTTGTTATAGATGGGATGGTATGTGGGCTGCTCCCTTGATTTGACCATATTCTATTATGGGAAGTGCCTAGCGGATGGTGCTTGACTATTATAGGATCTTTTAACATAGGGAACTAATGTTAGAGACTGTTATTTTGGTCTTTTAAATTATTTACTTCCTAAGCAGCTTAGTGAACTCTAAAGAATGTTAAACTCAATCTATAAGCAAGTCATTCCATACATTCCTGAACTGCATGCACTTAATACTTGTTAGGCATATATATAGGACCCACATCTAATTTAATTAAGCTGCAAGAATTTGCTTTATGTCTCCAGTATCATAACATCAACAACTGACCACTTGGCCATACTGGGGACAAAATCTGCCTGAGAATTACTTGTATTCTCAAAGTTCCCTTTTCACCTTAACTCAAGTGAGTATTTTATGTTGTTCATTCCTTCTTTTGTGTAACTCTCTTCCCTCTTGAATTCTCTTTCTGACCATGTGATAGTTTCTTCTGTGGGAACTCTTAATGTAGGTATTATCTAGGCTGTCCTTGTTCCTGTTGCCTTCTTGTGTTTTCCCATCCTTCCTCTCCTCTCCCTAATGTACCTCTTTCCTTTACTTCTCATCACTCTCCTACTCTGCAAATCAAACATATTAATCCCCCCCAGTTTCTGATGAGATCTCCGCAATGATGTATTTCAACTCATTACCTCCAGCCCTGACTGCTAGTCTACGATGTCAAACTGAATATTTAAGAGCTAATGAACGATATGTCCAAAGCGGAACTCATCAGTTTTCCCATGCAAACAAGTAAACAAATGCTCTATATATGACCTGATACCTAAATCACCTTAGGTGAGAAGCACCAGCCATATCCTGAGAGGGCCTCTTCCCATTTTTATCTCTATTCCCCAGAATTGAGACTTAGACCATCCCCATAGGCCACTGTCATAACCTCACAACCTGCTGATTTTGCTACTAAATTTAGTCTTCATCCTCTCATAAGAGTAATTTTGCCTTAAAACCAGAGGGGAGAAGTCAGTCCTCTCCTCAAAAATCCCCACAGTTCACTAGATTCCGTGAAAACCCCACTCCTTAATGTGGCGTCTGAACATTTTATATTATGCAAAATATCAGCAAGTATTCTGCTCCCCCAAATGAAACTAAATGAAATGAAATGAAGCAGGTTTCTTACACCAGCAGTTCTAAAAAACTACTAAAGTGCTAATATAAATAGTGAATTTCTGCAGTTTTCCGAATATACTTGGTCAGAGAATCCACCCACTGAAGATGACTAGGCTATCTCAGGGAGGGAATATGCTGACTCCCAGTTGGCAAACTATAATAAATTATTTACCATAATAATGATTATTATAACAATCGTATATTATTAATTGTTATTAATCAACAATAATTAATTTAATTATTGAGTTATTTAATGATTATTTTATTATTTAATTTTGAGGGGGCTCCACAACCCTTCTGTCTCAGTCACACTGCAGGGTTTGTTCTCCCAGCAGACCATGTCCTACTGAGCTGCTGGGCCTTGACTAAACCTTTTCCCTCATTCTATACCTTTCTACCACTTTACCCATTTAAAACTTACACATTCTTTAAGAATCAGTTGAGAGGGTTTAAAAAACTTTTTAAAATCTCTTTAACAATTAATAACTCTTTCTACTTATTCTTTTATATATCATGATCATGTTCATGTGAATTTTTATTTCTTCCATCAGAATTTAAGTTTCTTTTTTTAATTATTTCATTCATTCTTTTACAATGTATGTAAGAGGTTTACCCAGTGCCAAGGAATCCATATATGCAGCAAAATGCACTTTTGAATAATTATGTTAGATTTATCGGAGCATGGACCTATCTTCTTTTTTTGTTTGTACATCTAGAAATGAAAAGGTCATTGAAATTTCTTTACACTAACAGATCAACATTTTTTCTGAGGAAAAAAACTTGGTATTTCATTTGAAAACAACTATCCATTGAGATCACAGATTAAGTGGGAATGAATATATAGGAAGAATCAATGAAATAATACATAAAATGATGGTACTTTTAAAACTATAAAACTATGAGCCCATTAATTTGACTCTGAAAGGTTCAAAGATATTCCACAAGAAGGTCTCTTTAGCAAGTTAGAGGCAAAACTCCCTCACTAAGATTCCTACCAGATTGTCCTATACTGAACTTTTTTCAATTTAATCTTGGTATTCTAGAAAGATTCTAGGAGAAGTTACATTTAGTTAAGAGTTATGTCCTTTTGGGGGCTCCCGGTGGCGCAGCGGTTGAGCGCTGCGATGTGGAGCTGTCGGCAGCAGCGGTGACGAGAGTTCGACGCCCGGCTGGGGAGAATCCCACATGGTACGGCAGACCTCTCCTGCCTCGCCCGCTGCTCCCCTCAGCAGTGTACTTCTGATGTGCCTGTTCTGCTCCCCACTCTGTCTCTGGTGAACCCTCTCGCCGCCCCATGCCTCTGGCTTGTACCCCAGCTTGTATGTATAAATATAATAAAATCTTAAAAAAAAAGAAAAGAGTATGTCTTTTTCTTAAAAGCAAATTACAAATTATTTTTAGTGTGTTATATTTGGTGCCCCAAACAAAATATTCTAGGAGTTTGGGATTAGGTAGGAATGGGTCCTAAGAATTGGGATGAGCTAACGCTGACAGTACTTCTGCAATTTCATGGGAAGAATACGTAAACTGTAGCATAGCACGAGTGCCTACTTCTAATGTGGTTTGTGGGTTCATACATACCAGTTTTTAATGCAAATATCAAGTCATCAAATTCTTGGGACTCCTCATCAGCTATCAGTGACCCCTGGCCATATCCTCCAGAGGAAGGGAAAGTGGTGCCATTTTGTGGACTTGGCTTTAAGTCAGGGCTGGCCTGACTGGCTTGTTGGAAGGATGCTCTCTCCCAGTCAGGTGGCACCTAGGTGGGGAAAAAAGGAAACCAAGGTAATATGAATATATACATACTACTCTGAAATTCATTTGAAAAATATATCTCATATCATTACAAAGACCAAGTGAAAGTGCTAATAAACTATTTAGAATTAAGAGCTTTAAATTTTCCTTTATTTCTCAAAAAAGTGTTCTCTCCCATGACAATCTAATCTGGTTATTTGAAATAATTTCTCTATTAGAATTACTTACATTTCTGTGGTGTTAAGTGTGTGTTATGAGGGAAAACTGTTTTAAGCCAATCGATACTTTATTTTTTAGGATATGTGCAAAGAAAACTGTTAAAAATATAAGAACTGTGGAAGAAACCTCATCTTTAAGAGAGAAAATGGGATTTTATAGTAGCTTTCTATAAGGACATACTAAATTGAAAAAAACAACAACAAACCAGTTCTTTGATTTAGCTTTCTAAATTCCTCCTTTTTTGATTAAATGATTAGAAAGATAGTTCTATCCTGAAATGATTAAATACCTTCACTTTCTTCTACATTACTGGTAAACGGCCCCTTAATTTCTTCCTAATACATTCTCTTCTCTGCATGGCTTTCTAGCATGTGTTTGACAGGCACTCATTGACAGCTGGACCAGTGCCAGTACTAAGCCTCTAAGGAATGCAGAGCATACTTTAGGGTATGCCATTGTGCAACACCCCAAATGAACATTCAAGTAGTGGCTCAGGCCCAAGAATTGACTGTCACAGCTGCTGAATCCCAATATAAGATTTCCTGAGAGACTGCTGAATACCTCATAATGAGAGGGACCTGGGACAGTGACCTGGGAATTTTAGAAATAAGTGAGAAAAAAATTAAATGTTAAAAAATTTCACTGGGGCCTCCCTGGTGGCGCAGTGGTTGAGCGCTGCGCTGTGGAGCTGTCAGCAACGTGCGATGCGGGTTCAACACCCAGCCAGGGAGAATCCCACATGGTGCGGCAGACCTCTCCTGCCTCGCCCGCTGCTCCCCTCAGCAGTGTATTTCTGATCTGCCTGTTCTGCTCCCCACTCTGTCTCTGGTGAACCCTCTTGCTGCCCCCTGCCTCTGGCCTGCACCCCAGCTTGTATGTATAAATAAATCTTAAAAAAAAAAATTTCACTAAGTCAAACATCTATTCCAGCCCTGTCTAAAAGAATGTTCTGTGATGTTACTAACGGTTTGTTTTTTTCTGTTTTTTTTTTTATTGAGATTATGTTTGCTTATATCATCATTTATGTTTTAGGAGTATGGATCTCCCTTAAGGTGTTGTTACCACAGCACAACCAACACCAAAGCTCCCATATAGCTGTTCTGCAATATGAAAGCTTGTTCTGAGGCTATTGAGCATTTGAATGTGGCCAGGATGGATGATGGATAAAAATTAATTTTTAATGGTGTTTCATTTTAGTTTAAATTTATGTAGCCACATTTGCCTCATGGCTATTGTATCGTATAGTTCAGAGACAGACAAATGCCAGGTTGAGTAACAACTAAAAAGCTACATTTTTTAAAAAATTCATTTCTGAATTGCTATTTAAAGTATCTTCCTATCAGTATCAACTTGATGTAAAATAATTCAGTTTTTAAGAACCCTTGGGATATAGAAATTATACTAGATTTCTAAACATTTAAGGGTAATTTAGATATATTTCAACTTTTAAATGTTATACTTGATTTGGTTGCTTGATTTCATTTTAACCTGACATAAATAAAATTACTTTTTACATTAATGTTAGAAACAAAAATATCTCTCTACTTTTCTATAAACTGTTTCATTCTAAGATGGATATACTTTGATTTCCTGCCATTTTCTTCAGAATGCAAATATAAATACTACTTCCTTTAGCTCTTTAATACAGAGGGGGCAGATGAGCTATGTAAAGTATGGTAGACAAATAAATCTCAGGCACTATAGAAATTGTCAGGGACCTGCATTACCATCTCTTTCAGGGATTTTTAAAAATGTGACCAATAGTCCCAGAGCTGTGGGATGCATCACTGTCACATTGGTGGCGACATGACTGAGGCCCGGGAATCCAGAATGATGTAGTGAGACTGCAGACAGCAATGGGAGGTAGAGTTTATAGAAGACATCCTCGCTAGATTTTCTGAAACAGTCTTATGAGCTTTTTTCCTAAAATATTTTTTTGGTATTCAAATTAAAAGAGCTTTGGCTTATTTCCTCTTTACTAAGTGTTTTCTGGGGATTGATGCAGTGATTTGGAATAGGTAAAAAAAGAGTTATGGAAGTATTTTAAAGAAAAACAGTAATCAAGAAATATTTCTGAAGCAGCCTCGGTCACTGTCATATCAAACTTTGTCATATCAAACTTTCTGACTTTCCCTCTACACACCATTGGTTGGTAGAGCTCACAGGGCAGGGATGAAAAAGAATTAGATAACAGGTATGACAACACAGTAAGCAAATCAAATGCCACAAAGGATGTCAGTAGGGAAATCATTTAAGTCACCCATCACCATTTAACTTGCACAGTTTAGAGATGGGGTGGCTGTATGTGATAAAGAGAAGCTGAGAAGAGCAAAGCAAAGACCGGCACCTCCTCCATAGCACTGATGAGATTCTGGGTGGACTTGCTGATTTCCCCTCCAGCAGGAGGCATGCCACTTTCTGGTGTGAAGAAGGCTGTGCTGGGTCCTGGGTGCCCATTCATTTCCACTGTGTAGCTGGCCTTCATAGGGCAACATGTCCGGTTGTGGAGAATGAAATAAACCACAAAAACGTAAAGTCCCTGCAAAGAAAGGAACACCAGAATGTTAAAGAAGTACTGCTACCATAGCTGAAGACTAAACATGGTTGTAAGAAAGCACAGCTGATTTTTTACACATGTTCTCCAAATTCTGCCTAAAGTTGAAAATTACAAGATATGGCAGAAGACTAGCAAGAGACTACTGTAAATGTCTAAATGTCACAAAAATGTTTTTCAATATCATTTGGAAAAGTTGAAGTTGCCCTCCACTAACAAATCTTTGGTTTTCTTGGTTAGAATATAAGTAATTCTAAAATCTCGCCTTTCCTATACACAAAAAATTGCAGAAGTCTGTCTGATTAGCTGTGTAAGTTTTGTTTTAGAAAGCAAACATCTTGCTTTCTAAAAAATCAGCATCTATCTCATTTATTCTCTTTCTGCATCTATCTCATTTATTCTCATTTTTTTTCCCCCTTAGCAAAATGGTAGAAGTAAGGTACTAATGGCTGAACAACCTTGTAGATTTCTGGAAGGCAGCACTTCATTGAGACTTCTGATTTTGTTTACACATCTCACCTACGTATCTCATTTGAAAACAGAATTCTTGGGTAGGGACTTAATATTTAATATTTAATCATGCTTGCTTTTTAATAAATACTATATGAGAACAAAGCTATCTTGAACATTTGTAAAGATCTGCTAGCCCTCTGAATTCTTTTTCAACCAAGTGAAACTCTTGACAATTGCTCTGCTTCTGTCATAGACAGCAATGGAAATTTGTATTTGTGTTCAAGGCATTGCCCACACTGGCTTTCCTTCATGATTTCTACAAGGACTCTACTGTATACTTCTAATAGTGCTTCTGTAAAACTTGGTAATTTTGACCTTTTCACTCAGCCAAAATAATGTGTTAAACTGCACCCTTTGTGTCTGTTAATCCTGTTGTTTACGTTTGGGAAGCAAGCAAGAATCTCCTTCATTAATAGACTTACTTAATCTACAAAACTAAAATCAAGACATACAGTATACTCGAAAAGAGAAGGAGTTAACGCTAAGTTTTTGTTTAACTAAAACAAAAATAGGTATCTTCATTTTGTGAAATCTGCAATCTTCATTGGCTCCTAACTTTTCTAGTAGTATAGAAAATAATACACTTGTGGACTTGAAACTTCTTGGCATAAATAGTAAAAAATCTATTAAAAATATTCAGGGACTAAGAATTACAACCCCAAAAATGAAATTAGAAAACAGCCCGGGCCTCCCTGATGGCACAACGGGTTAAGCACAAGCACTGCGAAGCTTTCGGCAGCAGCGGCGAGAGTTCTATGCCTGGCCAGGGAAATTCCCACATAGTGTAGCAGACCTCTCTCCTGCCTCTCCTGCTGCTCCCCTCAGCGGTGTATTTCAGTAGATCCGTCTGTTCTGCTCCCCACTCTGTCTCTGGTGAACCCTTTCACCACCCCACACCTCTGGTCTACACCCCAACTTGGATGCATAAATAAATCAATCTTTAAAAAAAAAGAAAATAGCTTGTAAGGTAGGCATGCTAGCATTTGATCTCTGCTGCCTTCTCTGGAAGATTGCTGTAAATTAGGGCCTTTCTCTCCTTTCTGCTAGTATGACCTCTTCCTGAGTTGGATTCCACCTAATTAATAGCTATGTTTTAAAATCACTGGTTTATCTGCTAAAATTTTAAAATGCAATTACTTTAACCATGATATAAAATTAATAACAGAAACATTTATTTCCTTATGAATTAGGATTATTTGTTTTTTTGGAAACAATAATATTCTACAGTATGTAGGGTAAATGAATTAGTTTCACTTGCAAATGATGTCCTGAACATTAGCAGAAATGAATCTTCCTAAAAACACACATGCACAACCAAAATTTTTCTTGTGAAGATTATTTTTAACATGGGTATGACTTAATCACATTGACCATAGTAACTGGCAAAACAGGAAAAGAATTAAACTGTCAGCATTAAAAACTGTGAGAATGTTATGATTTATGTCAGAATTTCTTTAAGTGTTACCAAGTGATAGAGTAAAAGCTAGATCAGGAAACAAAAATCATGCTCTAAAAATCTATCTCTAAGGACCCATTTGTGCAAGCAGCACATTCTCTTGTTTGTTTTTATATCTAGTCTTTTGTGCTTGGGGAAAGAAACTGCTGAAAATAACTCGCATGTGAAAACTACATCTGTTTTTTTTCCCTTAAAAGTATATTGAATGTGCAGTACTTAAATCTCTTAGATGTGCTCCAGAAAACATAAAACTATGAAAATGGAGAGGAAAGAGTGTTTAAAAATGCAGACTGTATGACATTTGCCTGTGTCCAGCCCAGGCTGGGCAAATGCAGAAAAGGAACTTTCCTTATCCCAAGTACTCGATTGACTTCAGAGGCTGACTTCTCTGACTTCAGAGTAAAGCAAGCCCTTATTCCAAACACTGCATGTTAAATCTCAGGCTTTCGTTTGTATGCCAGTCTACACAAGAATTTAGAATCTAGAATTACAATTATTCACTCCAATATGCTGAGCGCACTATGTGCACTTCCAGATTCTGAGCTACCAGGATAAAACATTTGGCTCCTACTCCTAAGTTTTTCCACAAAGGAAAAAAAAAATGCTACAAAATAATAGGTTAATTGTTTTAGAAGCAGGATATATATAATTCATTTGTTCTGCATCTAGTGATGCTAACAGAAGTAGGAATTTCTCTGTGCATTGCTATTTTGTGGCTATCTTACAACAACGATGAAAAATACTTTTAAAAGTCTTTAATAGATTGTATTTGAATTGCCTATACCCACTATGGTCAATTTTATATTTCTTTTGATTCAGGAATTTATTAGCAAATATTCAGTGAGCCACAAATGAGACCACAATGCTCTAATGGAGTTGATAAATGTTCTTGACATCAAGGAGTAAGATAAGCAGAGGAGATTTTGGCTCCTTAGCTGAATAATTTCTATCAGTTCCACATGTGGTGGGAAAGAGCCGATTTCACTTGACAAATTTAACCCAGAAGTGGTGACAGGAAAATGGTAAAACAGGAAGTTGATTAAGCAGCCTGTTTCTGAAGGGAGTGAAGTCTCAGAGCTTCACGCTGCTGCAGAGCACTCTTCTGAAACCTGAGGGCGTCCCGCCTGAGGACAAAGATACAGCCTCAACTAGGAGCAGGTAAGCTTTGCAGCATTTTTGAAAAAGGACATGAGAAGCATGTAAAAACCAGATCTTCAACTATAACTGCAGACAAGCTGCCTTGGTTAGCAATCTTCTTTGTCTGTCTCTCCCATCCTGTCACTTTCAAGGTTACAAGAAAGTGGTTAAAATACCAAATGTATTAAATGAACGCATGTGGCAGTTGCCCTGGGCCCATTCCTTTAATTTTATATAAATAAAAATTTAAAACAAATAAAGTGAAATATCAGTGCCCTATTTTTTCCATGCTCGATTGCTCTCCTGCACCCGAAGTCAATTGGACCTAGTGTTAGAGAATTTATATCTTCCACCAGCAAGCATGGGCACACCCACAGAGAAATTAATCTCTAAGATAAATATTGCTGAGTTGAACAACCTGAAAATTGACTCCACATGGGCTGTAGTTTTAATATTTGTTTAATATTATGGGAAAAAAAAGTCTTGATTAATGATAATTGATAAAAACATGCAGTTGATGGTGTCTAAACTGCCATTAAAAAACAAAGAATTGTTTCAGCCCAGATATTAAAGTGCAAACTTTGTAGTTGAGCCAACACTTAATATTTGAGGAAATAAGAACTGTAGAATTATAGACGATGAAGTTTTGGTCTCACAGACACCACAAATCTCATTGCATATGTCTGAGAGTTGATGAAAAACTTATCTGAAGCTGGAATTGACTACAGATGAGAGAATCTGAAAAATTTAAGAGAGAATATGAAACAGAGAGAATCTGAAAATAAAGGAAGAGGTTTTACTAATATAAAATTTGAGTGAATTAAGATATAAAAGAGAGAGTAAAGAAATTAAAGTTGGGCCTCCCTGGTGGTGCAACGGGTTAAGTTGCATCACTACGATGCTATCCAGAGCCACTGCAGCAGGAGTTCCATCCTTGGCCAGGGAGCTTCCCACATGGCGCAGAAGACCTCTCCTGTCTGCTGGCTGCTCCCCTCAGCAGTGTATTTCAGTTGACCTGCTTGTTCTGCTCCCCACCCCGTCTCTGGTGAATCCTCTCACCACTCCCATACCTCTGGCCTACACTCCAGCTTGTATGCACAAATAAATAAGTCTTAAAAAAAAGAAATTAAAGAAGTTAGTAAGAAAAGTACTTAAAAAATTGTTAATCGCTATCATTAAAATAGGGAATCCAATGCATGTAACTGAAGATGAATAAAAAGATATATTATCAATACAAGAAAAGTGTCCTGAAAAAAAAAAGGGAAGAACTGAATCTGTTGGTAAGTGGCAAACTACATAATGCAGTTTGAATAAAGAGGTGGATTGTCCACACAGAGAAAATAACAGAGCTCAGTAACCAAGGTGGAAAAAGGACCATGTAAGAGAACCTGTATCTGTGCATTTAGATACAGGACAGATATTGAATACCTATCTTAGAATAATAGTTAGAGAATCAAATGTAAACATTAAATATTTAGACAACGTAAAAAACATGATCAACTAAATAAAAATTCCTAAAGTGGTGAGAAGTAGAGATGGGAGGACATCTGAGTATGGATGACTTTGTTATCTTTTATGACACACTGATTTAATGCTATAAAATTCAAATAACTAGTTGATACAAAGCATTGTGATTCCAATCTTTAACGGTGTTTAGAATTTGCTTAATTTAAGAGAGATCTTTTATCTCTCGTGGATTTAGAATATCTTCTGGTATATAAAATTATTCTTCTGAAATTCAGTACTTAATTTTCTTCTGTTTTAGCTTTTCTTGTGACAAATTCAGGTGAACTGAAATTAAATTTTGTGTACCATAGTGACTATACTATCATCATCTGTTTAAAATGTATAATTATGCCTCCAATCATATTTATTATTGCAAGAAAGATGTCAGGAATGTTGTCACGTAAGTTATTTTTACTTTAAAACAGTCAATTGTCTCTAAGAAGACAACGATATGCATATAGTAGGAATAACTTTAATGACCATTTATATTTAATGACTCTCTTGCTATTCCTGGTGCTCTTTATTCTTTTCTATAGAATTACATTTCTCTGATATCATTTCTTTCCCTTCAGCCTACAGAAATTGGTATTTCCCATAGTTCAGATTTGTTGTTTGTTAGAATTTTTTTTTCAGCTTTTATCTGTGTGTAAATGTCTTTATTCTACCTTCATTTTAAAGGGCTATTTTCATCAAAGAAATTTAAGATAATAAGCTTTATGTATTTATTTTTGTTTGTTTCTTGGGGGATTTTAAAGATGCTTCTGGTTTCCAAAGTTTCTGATGAGAATAGTGCTCATTTTGTCAACATTTTCTTGTATTCAACATTCCCTTCACTTCCCCACATTGCTCTCATGATTTCCTGTTTATATTTTAGAGGGTTGTGATTTAGACCTAAGTGTGATATTCTTTGCATTGGGTTCTCTAAGTTTTTTTGATCTGTGCTCTGCCATCAAATTTTAAAAATTCTTGACCATTATTATTTCTATTATGCTTTCTTATTAATGATGATTACTTATGAAGGAAATTTGAGGTGATTTTAAAAATTAAAACAAGTTTTAATCTTAACACTTTTGTTTGTTTTAATTCTTTGATAAGTAATAAATATCATGTTTCCCTCAAAATAATGTTTTTAACTCCAAGCAAATTTTTTAGTATATTAGTAATGATAAATTTTATATAAAGGGAACATGGACAACTTATTGTTGTTTTTCTTTTTTATATTAAAAAAATTCAAAATATAAAGATGTTAACATAAAAGGAATGTTTTTGGAGCTTGAGAAAGTATGAAATTTCAGAAACCTCCAGGTCTATGTTAATTCCATTATTCAAACTGGTTAAGGAACAGATGGTGGTCTCATACAAGCGGGCCATACATAACTGCTGTTTGACCCAAGAAAGTATACAAAACCATGCAGGATAAGGGACAAAAGAAATAAAATCTTCACTAAAATTAGGCTTCAGTTCTTCAGTTCAAAATCTACAAATTTGGGATTAAAAAAAAAAATAACCCGTCCAATTATAGCTTTGTAGAAAGCAAGTGACTAGGGCAGTATTTTTTAGTTTGTAGTTTAGTCCCTGGCAGGCAGGGAGAGCATAGGGTGGGGGAGGGGACAGATAGCCTATGTGGCTTGTGTTGGTTTCCTCCTTTAATTCTCTCCCTGTTAGGTAATTCAGTAGTTACTCAATAAAACTTTGGTTTCAGCTTATGCTTTCTCACCCATGTGTTTGTTACTCATGCCCAGACTCTCTTCAGGGAGGAGGATACATCCACTCTGGTTGGTTCTCTGCTTCTAGGTCAGTGACTCCTGACGGGGCTTGCTTGGTGCTGGACCCCCAGGTGGCTTCCTGGCTGTCTCTGGCTCCCTTGCAGAGGCTGGGTTTGCATGCTGCTGCTGTTCCTACGTGTGGTTACTTTTCCTTCAAGGGCTTCACAGCTTTCTGCTTTCACTCTCCTTCTGGCAGACACCCCAGGGAAGTCTTTGTGATCTCTGGTTTCTGGCTTCACACAATTCTTGGGCTGTTGACCCACTGTTGTTTTGCATCGCCAGTGACTTAGCAGCATAGACAATAGATTTCATGCCAATGACAAAAATTGAAAAGACCAATACAATATTTCTGCATTTGTACACTTTTTTCAGGTGTGAGAAAAGTAGGAATTTCACCTTTCATTTACATCATTTTTCAAACTGTTCTTATTTTTCAAAATTTATGTTTTGTTAATGTTCTTATTTATCATGAGCATCCACAATCTAACATGTATGTTAAATATATAAGCAAAGGAAACAAATGAGTTCATTTTGGTCATTATTGGTTAGGAACACAAATAAAATGCTTAGAAATCCATGTGAATGGTTGTAGTGAAATGCTTTAAAAATATTTGGATGGGATAGGGAATTACCTAGTGTTCACTGTGATCTTTGTCAAGTTCGTCTAAAAGTTACTATTAATTTAAGGGATACTATTTAGAGTGAGTAGAATCAATAAAAGTTTGTCTAGCTTAGTCCACTGGCCTCAGCCAAATCTATGACTAAAAATCTGGAGAGCTGCCCTCTACTTTTAGGGTTTGGACTTAGAGAGTTGTCTAGTCTAAGTTCTGCAATCCCCCAGAACAACAATTCTATAGGTTTTTATCAGAATATTTAGAGAAATACAGTTTTTCCTTTTATGTAATCAAGGTTTCTGTCTGCAATTTAAGACTATATTTCTCCATGTGTCACGTACTGACATGAGACATATTTGTTCAGTCTTTGTGATAAATACTCATGAATCAAAAGATTATTAGGTTATGCCTCAACATCTCATCTTCAGATGACACAAACCTTATTCCTTCAGCCTTTTCCCTTGAACCTTCTTCTCAGTGACTCTCAGTGTTCTCCAGGCTTTTAAGTTTCTAAGCACAGAGTGCTAATCAGTCCTGATACTATTTATCAAGAACTAGATTATTTCTGACAAGATAAAAGGAATCTCAAATTAAGTTATTATTACTTACAAGAGCACAACCCCCTGGTCCCACACCAATCCTGTTTTGAGATTCCTAGATCAGAAAAACGTCAGAAGTACAAGTGAAGTTGGATGGTAGGTTGTTGAGTAGTGAAGAGTAGAGGTAGTCATAGCAGTACTTAGATGAAATTAAATAATGTAGAAGAGGTTTGGAATCAGAGAATATTTTTTTCTGGTTTGAATAAAAAGTTAGAAGAGACTCAAGGTGGAGTAAACTTTGAATGAGAAAAATATTTTACCTAAAATTATAAAAATGTAAAACTGTACCATTACTAGTTATTCGTTATAAATCTTATTATAAGTACTTTTCGTTTCAGCGATTTGAAACCACTGTTGGTTTATTCTAAGAAATTTCCACAGGCAGAGGAAATACACAGTCTGTGGACTGAAGAATAACAATGATGATGATAACAATAGTAATAACAGCAATAAAGCACTCACAGCAAAATAAAGTGAATTGTTTCCATGCCCTTTGGAGTGGTTTTCATATGCAGAAAATCTAGTCAAAAGTATACTTTTAGTTTTGGTTAACAGTAAAATGTTTCCAGGGTGTCCAGCAAACCATGGCTATGGGAAAAACTGGCCCACTCTCAGTAAGTATATGTATGTCAAATCACCACAATGTATACCTTAAATACCTTAAAATTTATGTCAATGTTACCTTAGTGAAGCTGGGGAAAAAACAGTAAAAAGGACAAATAACCAATATCTACAAAAATATAAATGAATCTCAAAATAAGAATGCTTGGTAAAAATAAAACTGTAGAAAATACAAATTTATATTTAGCAACAGAAATTTATATATAAGAACAGAATACAAATTATATATACACGTGTGTGTGTACACACACACACACACACACACACACACACTCCTGCATATATATAGTAGTTGTCTGGCTCTAGGAGCAGAAGGAGGGATGGTTCACATAGTGGGTGGGGGGAATCTTTGGGGTAGATTGGAAATATTATATACCTTGACTGTGATTTCATGGCTGTGTAGCCACATGTTTTATTAAAAGCTTAAGAACAAAATAAGGTTTTGAATTTGTTGTTCTAGCAAACTGATCACAAATCTGTTAAGCCAAGGGTCAGCGAACTTTTCTGAAAAGAGTCACATAGAAAACATTTTACTTACTGGGATGTAAGGTTTCTGTCAAAAGTACACTGAAATTTGAATTCCATACAAAATTTTTACATTATAAAATATTTTCCTGTCAATTTTCCAGCATTTATATATTTAAAAACCATTCTTAACTCTGTCAGCACTTTCAAACAAAATTCTTATCAGCATCCTTTCCATTGACATTTTGAAAACAAGGCCTTAAAACTTTAGCATTCAGATATCTGTTAACCACTCTAAGGATTGAGCTTAATTGTGTGGACAGTGACAGGTGACCAAAAAAGTAGTGTAGGTGATGATGAAAATAAAAAATTGGATGACTCAGGACTAAAAACAAAAACAAAACAAACCAACCAAAAAAACAAGAGAGAAAGAATCTTTAAATCACTAAAATTTCACATATGTTACAGTGAAAACATTAAAATATTTTAAGCACTGGTCTGGCAATTAGGAGTGAAGGCAAGGTTTGCCATGCAAGTGTGGAAGGCAGCAGTGTAGGGGTAAAAGCTGAAGCCATACGAGTGTAGAGTGTATGACTTTTTTTTAAAGGAAGACACCGTGTAGACAAAAAAGCTGAGTGCTCAGGATTGAACACAGCTGGAGGACATGGACAGGAAGAGGAACCAGTGAAGTAAACAAGGAACAACTCACTGGTCAGAGAGGTCAGATAAGAGGACAGCTACTACTGTATCAGGAAAGCCAAGGGAAGACACTGTTCCAGAAGATTCTGTTCCAGAAGAACGGATTGTCAAAAAATAGACATTAAGAACAAGGAAAAAGAGGCATTTGTTCATTTCAGATGTAGCAGATCTTTGGGAAAAACACAATTACCACAGAAAGGGTGGTAAGAATAGACTGAAATACATAATATACTTTACTGTCAAGAAAATGGTACCCTTAGGTGAGAGGAATAATCTGAATTGTGACATAAGAGCCAAAAGTCTGATAACTGCATGTTAACATTTGGTGGGAGTGTTTTCCTGCTTCCCTCCCACCCACTTTCATTATTCAGAGAAAAAGACTATACAGCACAGAGATCATTTTCTTTAAATGATAAACTTAATCAAGTGTTCCAACTGAAGAAACTGAATGAACATTGCTTATTTCACATGGATTAATGTGACTATGACTTTCTAACAATTTTATGTCTTCTCTGCCATCAAAGTCCTTCTGGAGATGCCCACATTTGGTATTTCTGTTCCACAGACTGCTGAAAGTAGGCAGTGAGTTAAAGACACAGAGTGACTGTGCCTCTATATTTTGCATTGCTTTTTAGAAGGAAAATAAATCTAGTAAACTTCTAAGAATTATTCACTATAATATGGTTAACCAAATATCAAAGATGACCCTACCTGGCACTGGCCTTGTTTTAGAAATATTCTTGGAGGAGTCAATTACAAAATAGTCTATGTGGACTTTTATAAAAATGTGGAACTCGGGCCTCCCCAGTGGCACAGCAGTTAGGCACTGCGCTGTGGAGCTGTGGAGCTGTCGGCAGCAGCATCACGAGTTCAATGCCTAGCCGGGGAGATTCCCACATGGCGTAGCAGACTTCTCCTGCCTTGCCCGCTGCTCCCCTCAGCAGTGTGTTTCTGATCTGCCTGTTCTGCCCCCCACTCTGTCTCTGGTGAACCCTCTCACCGCCCCACGCCTCTGGCCTGTACCCCAGCTTGTGTGCAGAAATAAATCTTAAAAAAAAATGTGGAACTCAACATCCTATGCTTTGTTGTACTGGAATGCACAAGTGTAAATCATATGCTGACTACAACTGGCCATACTGGGAATTCTGGGGCATCTTACCATCAGATACAGACTCTTTGGTTCCCTCAAAGAGGGATGCTTCAAAGAGAATACTTCTGGGAAATTTTTCATTTATAAATTCGAGATAAAATAGCACCTAAATAGAAATCAATTATAATTCCAGATATTAAGAACTGGAATATATATTGTCAAAGTATTGCTATTTTGAAATACTCTTTTCTGATGATTAAGGAGCTACTAAGTAGAGACAAATTCCTTAATATATTTTTGTTGCAATTTTCTAAACAGTGAAATAAGAATTCCAGGATTTCTCCAGGAATGCTCTATTGAATAACTGATTTACTAGAGAACTCTACAAAAGGAATGTATGCCGTGGTGGTGGGAGTGGTTAACATGCAGTTATCCGATCTGAAGTTGTGTGAGCCTACACCTCTGAATCATATAGTGTTGTACACCAATGTTACCTCAAAAAAAAAAAAAAAGAGATAGCTAAATTTCAAAAAGCTAAAATAAGAGTTCTGAGCTCGTAATTATTGCAGAAGGGGAGAAGAGAGAGAGGGGCAAATATAGAGAAGTCAAACATACCCCCAACCCCAAATTTATACCAAATTTTAACACTCAGAAATAACCAATACAGCGTGAATATGACCTTACTTAAAACTATAATTTCTAGAGATAGTTTATTTTCTCCAATCTGTTTTCATATGTGAGCATTTTTTTTTTTTTTTTTGGAATAAGAGCTAAAGTTAGATTTATAGTTGGGCAGTAGTTAGGGTAACCTTGGATCTTGGGATGATTCTGGTTTGCTTGGGATTCCTGATTAACCTTATTGTTTCAGTATTTTTTAAATTGATTTCATCCCTTTTCATTAAAACATCAGTGACATTGAATTATACCAGTATAGATAGGGCTCAGTGAGGGCCCAGCATTGTGAAAATCACTCTGTTTGATATAGCAGAGCTATGACTTTATCCTAACAAATACCCAGATTCCAAGATGCTTTTTTATGAAAATGGTCTGTACCTTAAGTTCTCTCTTAGCCATCTTTGAGTTTACTGTCCAGTAGCTGAGCAACCACCTAGAAATGCCCTTTTGGTTTCATCAGGCAGTGAACTGACAGGTTCAGCTCTTTCTCCAGAGCATTTCATTTCACGCCCACTCATAGGGTTCAGTGTACCGAGTGCTCCTCTGCCCTCTAAACCTCAGTTCTCTGTCTGAAGGGGAAATCAGTGAAGTGGAAGATGGGTTCAGTGACTGGCTTTACCAAAATTAGTGATGTTCTTCCAAATATTTTATCTTTGTTCAATAAAATGTTTTATCCTAGTCTTAAAAATTGCTGAGTGTTTACTATATGGGAAATTCTATGATTCATGAGATAATGTAAAAGATGTGGTACCTGCTTCAAAGAACTTACACTAGACTTAAAATAGGAGGCATGTAAGCAAAACTAGCACCTGTGGCTTAGCATGCTGGCGAGGATGCAGAGCCATCCACCCAAGCTTCTTTTGCAACAGACACTTCAACTTTGCAGTAGTAAGTTTCATGTGGGTATGTATGATCACTCTTGAAATAAAAATCATAGTGAAGATAAGATCTAGTTTCATGTATTTATTTCATAGCCAATTTTTTAGAAACATATTTTTTTGGTATTGATATATTTACATCATTGTTCAATTATGTACAATGTTTGCTTTCTTTTCCCAGGTGTAGTCCCCTAGAATTTCCATCACCAGTTCACCCTGCACCATCACCATAGTCCCTTGTGCTATTCCTGTCCTTGTTTTGACCCTCTCCCTCCCCCTTCCCTATAGAATAGCTCTGATTCATAGTTGTCAGTTTATTTTTGTTTTGTTGTGGGTTTTTTAAAATTATTTTTTTCCCTGATCCATTATTTGGTTACCCTATATTCCTCCTATAAGTGAAACCATCTGATAGTTTTCTTTTTCCTTCTGACTTATTTCACTGAACATAATCCCTTCTAGTTCCATCCATGTTGCTGTGAATGGCTTAGTTTATCTTTTTTAATTGCTGATACACCACATCTTTTTGATCCAGTCATCTATTTTTGGGCATTTGGGTTGTTTCCAAGTCTTACCTATTACATTGGTCAACAAATTTTTATAAAAGTCATGTTACTGATATAAAATTAGTCATTTCCTATCAATTTGTATGTGCTCAACATGAATATGACGGTCAAATTCTAATTTTAGCTCTAGTTTTTTTTTTTTTTTTGTAATCTGCAATAAACGGGTGTTTACATCACGGAATGCGTGCCAATAGTAATAGGCCTACAGTTAATACCTGTAAAAAAAATCAAGTCATAGACTACTCTTAGATTTCTTCGCTTGTCTCTTGTACAGCTGTTCAGGAGCATCTCTGGGGAGTGTCCAGCAGTAGTCAGCCAGCATTATAGTGGACCATTTTCCCTGGTATCTTTGTTCCATTGATGCGATATCTTGATGAAAACATTAGCCATGTTCATCATTAACCATACCACAGTTTTCAGGGAAGAAATCCAGACGGGAGTGAAGGAAGTGGATCTTTAGAGACATATTGCAGCCAAGTTTCTTCTGCATCAGCATGTCTTCTACTAGTTCCTTGTAGTTTTCTGCCCTAACATTCCCAAGAAAGTTTGTAGACACTAGGCGAAAAGCATTCCATGCTTGTTTCGCATCACCTTGCAGCAAGTTGTTGAACTGGACATCTTTGAAGAGTTCTCGAATCTGAGGACCCACAAAAACTCCCTCTTTAATCTCTGCTTCGCTTTCGATATAAAGCAAGTGTAACATCTTCTTCTAGAAGATTCCATTGTTGGAGTCTTGATCCTAGCAATTCTGCCTGTTCTTGGATAAGTCCAAATCACAAACCAGGTCTTTTAGTTCTTCCTGTGTTGGTCTGTGTGGGGTTGATGATGCACCACAATGAAAATCTGGATCACCGCATGCTGATGGAACAGGAGAAGAACAGGTTGGCTCCCCCTTGCCCTCATTAGATTAATCAAGAGAGTATTCTGCTGGAGGTTCTGGAATAGGAAGTCCCTCACCATGTGGAACTGGTCTCAATGCAGATAGAATGTTTGGGTAGACTATTCTTGACTTCTTTGGCTTCATTATTCTGCCGGAAAGAGGAGAAACCAAGCAGAAGTAACAGTCTTTTATGTGGTTGCTTGGCTCTCTCCACACCATGGGGACTGCAAACGGCACTGATGTCTTTTGCCATTTAACCACTGTGAAAGCTGTGTTGTACATGTAGCACAGCATATATGCGGGGCGCATGGCTTGTCTTGGTCACCAACCTTGCATCCGAAGTAAAGATGAGAAGACTTTTTCACTTGAGAAGTGATGCTTTTTTCCTGGTTGGCAAATGTCACTTCCCCACAAATAGAGCAGAAATTGTCCACGCTATTAATGCACTTTCGAGGCATTATTGTTCTGTATTGTGCCTAAATGGATAAAATCATTAACAGTTGTATGGAACAGTAGCTTAAACTGTCTCGCACAAAGTCTGAGATATTTTCAATGTTCAACCTTTCCAATAGGGCTTTTTATAGTGCACTGCTGACGTCAGCTTACTTCAGCGGCCGCCTGGCAGTAGTATTGCATTGCATCAGAAAATGATGCGGTCAACTCTGGATGATGTGTGCATGATGGTATTATGCAATGCGATGCAATATGACATCATTCTAGGCTGTTTTAGGTTGTTGTTGCTGTCCTACTGGATAAATTTACATGGTGAAACATATAAAATGAATTAAATGAAATATCTTCAAAACAACAGCTAATAAAAAGTTTTCAGGGTTATAGTCATGTTTAGCACAACAAGATACTACAGATTAGAGCCTTTTTAAGTCAGTATCGATCTGTTGACCAGTGTAATTCTTTACCGAATCAGTCCCCTTTTACCTACTGTCATATCTCTTTATTCACAACTAAATGTAAGTGGTTTTATCTCTTCCCTGTTGGTGGAAGTACAGCAATAGGAAAGGAAAAGTGAGAGCAGGGTAGGAGTCCGAGCCCCCCTGATATGGGGTAAAGAAAGTCTCCAGAGGTTGCAGGGCAAGACACTTATGGATGGTCCCCCTTCCCCAGCCCAGGAAGACTGGCTCCAGTTATGGCTCCCTGGAGTCAGTGGGCAAAGGAGGCTGCCCAGACCTGAGTGAAGGCCAGGACAGGCTTTCACCCCTTTTATATCTGGCTCTAGGATTCTAGAACAATCAAATGCAAGCTAAATGGACCAATCAGATACTTAGGATTGAAAACAGTCCAATCAGACTTTTAGGGGCACCCTGCAGGGGACATAAGGCAGAGCAAGACATGGCTTGGGCCAGTATACAGCCAGCCTCCAAAAAGAAAAGACACATTTGTTGGAGGACCTTTGAAGAAGTAGTCAGCAGTTGGCCTTTGAGAGGAAGCATTCATTGAACCTCCTTTGAAGACCCTCTGACCAGGCTTTGCTCAGTATCTGGAGAAAGACCCATCGAGCAGTTGACCTCTGTGGGATTCACCAAACCTTCATACACCGTCATAGACTTCATAGATTTCCAGACCTCCATACCTCCAAAGACCTCCACAGAGACTCAACTGCTATACATGCTTTTGGCTCTGCCACTGACATTGCCTACAGGGAGCACTGGACTGGGCCCAGAGTCTCAAAGAGCTGACTGCAGCTTCTGGTTCTTCAGCACCACATCCTCATGCTGTTGAGTCTGTTGCTGCCTGCTCCAGCATCTGGCCTGGTCTTCAGACTGCTGCTGTGGGCTGCTGCATTGTCACCCCATCTTCTTGATTGGCCTTTGTTTGGGACTTTTGGACACTGTGGACACTAAATGGGTTGAGATAGCAGCCACTTGTGGCCTTAGAAACACTTTCCTTTTCCCCATTCTCCTGCTTGTTAAACAAACCCTATTGCTGTAGGGTTCTGAGCCTGAGTGATCTTGCAACTGTGTGCACAGGTGAGAACTCACTGACAAGTGACCTGTTCCCCTCCCTGGTCACTGCCCATTGGCACTGTTTGAGCTCTGTTTAAACACTATTTCAGGGCCTCCCTGGTGGCGCAGCGGTTAAGCGCTGTGCTGTGGAGCTGTCACAGCGCGCAATGTGAGTTCGACGCCCGGCCAGGGAGAGTCCCACATGGTGCGGCAGACCTCTCTTGCCTTGCCCGCTGCTCCCCTCAGCAGTGTATTTCTGATCTGCCTGTTCTGCTCCCCACTCTGTCTCTGGTGAACCCTCTCACCGCCCCATGCCTCTGGCCTGTACCCCAGCTCGTACATATAAATAAATAAATCTTTAAAAAAAACAACAACACTATTTCATGTGTACAGTTTCACAAGGACATTATTCATTATTTTCTACTTTTTTTTTTAAAGATTTATTTATTTCTGCATACAAGCTGGGGTACAGGGCAGAGGCATGGGGCGGCGAGAGGGTTCACCAGAGACAGAGCGGGGAGCAGAACAGGCAGAGCAATGGAAATACAGTGCTGAGGGGAGCAGTGGGCAAGGCAGGAGAGGTCTGCCCCACTATGTGGGAATCTCCCTCGCTGGGAGTCGAGCTCGAGTCACTGTTGCCGACACTGCCAAAGGGCAGCGCTTAACCGCTGCGCCACCAGGGAGGCCCTATTTTCTACTTTTTAAGGAAGTGACGAGCTCAATTCTTAAGACTGAACATTTAACAAAAATGATTTTAGTCTAGCCATAAAATTAATTATCTTTCTTGCTTATAACTATTTGCCATAAATAATGGAATTAAAAGCTAGATATCTGGGGAATGAATCTCAGCTCTGTTACTTGCTAATATTGTTATACTGAGATATACTTTATATGAACCTCAGTTTTCACATCTGTAAAATGACAATACCAACACAAGTTATCGCAAAGTATTACTGAGGCTCAAATATAATAAATGCAAGTCAACTGTAAATCTGCCATGTAAATATAAAGTGATGTATTATTGATGTTTTTATTGCTAAGAGTATTTTCACAAACTGTCATCCATAACCTCGTTGATTTTTTTTTTGTACAGAACATTCCTACCAGTTGAGGTGGCATGTGGCAAGGTTGCGTTGTGAGAAATAATGCAATAATAAGACCAACCAGGATCTTTGTGGTTGAATACCTTACATGGCTAAGAATCACTTCTTTTCCAGAATTGATAGTTAATATCAAACAAGGTGTTGTCCTTCTGTAAGAGTGATTTTAAGCACAATTTTTCTTAAGCACCATCTTTCTTAAGGCACTGGCATCAGTTTCTTCACAGATAGGGTTTATTCTTTATTGAGTCATTTCACAATGTGGTGGGGGCAGGGCAGAGGTGATCAAGCTTAATGGTTCCCAATACTTTCAGAGTAGAGAATACCATTTTGTAACTTGGCTAATGAATGCTTCTGTGGTTTGATCTTTGTCTGTTAACAACTCTCATGCCTCAGACACTGCACTCCAGGCATCATGAACCACCCAGAACCTTCAGTTCCTCAAAATGTGCTACACTTTCTCTAGGTTTGCCCTGTGGCTTTGCTGTTCCTTCTACTGCTCTTCCTCTCCCAGCCTGCTAGCCCTAATTGACAGGTACATTTCAGCTTTCTCCAGGTCACTGAGATGCTTCTTTGGCTACCTACCACGTCATACTGGGATGTGTAAATCAACACTCTGTGCATACTCTCTGATGGCATTTATGTTCTATTCTAAATGCCAGTTTACTAGTCAGTCTCCCACATCACATCATAGCCCATAAACTTCTGAAAACTAGACGACTGGATTTCTTCACTACCCAAAGTCCAGAACAATGCCCCTGCAAATTGCTAGTGTTTTATAAATATTGATTGAGCAGAAGAGTGACTACATGAACTACCAAAAAACTCTGTATTACCTGGAGCCCAGAAAAATGAGGGCAAGAAAAAACAGGATCCCTCTATGAACCGTTTCTATGCCTTAAGGGATTACTCTTATCAAGAAACAGGACTAATTACATCAGTGCCATTTCCTTAACATAGCTTCCCAGAAATTCTGGTAGACTTAAATCGGGGTGCTCTCTTTGGCAGCTGCTCTCATGACTCAGACACCAAGTAAGGTTATGAGGGTATGTGATCACAAATTTTTATAGGATGCTAAACTGGAACAAAACCCATCCACAGTCGGAGGGGTTGAAAGGCATATTATGGGCATGGCAATAAAAACTGAATTGTGTGTGTGTGTGTGTGTGTGTGTGTGTGCGCGCGCTTGCATGTTTAAAGTGCTTGGGAATATAAAGCAAAACACCTTTTACTATATTACAGTTTAAAAAAAAATTAAGTATATGAGGTAATAGGTGTACCTGAAAAGAAAATTTGTTAAAATGATGGGACTAAACCCGAAACCTTCATTTTTGTTTTCCTTTATATAGTTTTGCAAATTTTTCATAGAAAGGGTGGTTTTACCTTGAAAGGTTTTTACCTATTATACAGAGTGATTTCTATTCAAATTTTTACCACTCTCCTAAGAGAATGCCTATTATACAAAAGTATTCTAATGTAAATTTAGAATGAAAATGTGGGTTTTATGAGACAAAGAATATTCACTGAAATATAATCTTAAAAAATGTAAGAAAACACTCCAGATATGTATGAGGAAATGTTTGTATAGTTAATAAAAACAATCTAGTAATATTTATTTATATATTATTGGTGAAAACTGTGAATCTGTGTATTCTACCATAATAAAAGGCTGATTAAAGAGCCTTTATATGATTTGTCAATAAAAATAGAGTCTGGACCCAGAGAAATAGGCCATTCCTTTAAGATTGGTTCTTTGCTTGACTAGTTTTTACCTAAGGAATACAGGACTTCTGTCTCTGTAGTTACATGTTCTTCTTCCCTACATCTTTTATGCATATGTGTGAAATTAACCAATTCATGATATTAATAGTTGGAACTTTTTCATTACATTAAATCTTTAATGTATGAAACTTAAGTCGGTGGCACACTGAACATATACCTTTTTTTTTATTTGGTAGTTATACTTTAGGAAAGGGGTACTCTCTGGTGCTGCAAGCAGATTTCCTGCCTAATTAGTGGTTGTACATATCTTTAATAGGTGTGTGATTGGGTTTTCTCCACACAAAAATCTAAAATGCTGTATTAAAAAAAGCTCATTCAGGGTAGCACCGAATCAGACAAAGTTAGTGGAGTTCCCAGAAATATAAGACACAAAATATGAATGGTAATTTCTATCCCATTGTATTTCTGTATATTTGCCACATACTGTATTTGGGGCTTTGTAAACACTGTTGTCAAACCTTCCAACAATCATCCAGCAAGTCTTCCTTCAGAAAGGCCCAGTGACTTCCACATGTACACAGCTCTCCTCAGCAAGCTCAGAAACCTGTGCTTGTGCTTCCCTTACTCTGGAGCAATGAGATTGTTCAGGGTAATGTCAAGAATAGTGTGGGCCCTATTCTGTAGAAGGATGGCCTGAGATACCCGGGGGTGACCCGTTCTCTTCATCTACCCTTCCCCCAATCCAATCCATCACCAGCTCCAGTTAAATCTACTTCCAAATTATCTCTTAAACTTTGGACTTCTCTCCAAATCTACTGATGATGTGCTAGTCAAAGTCACCATGATCTCACACCTTTACCCACACAAAAATCTCTGTATCAGCTTTCTTTTACTCTCTTTTTCTCTCCTGCAACACTTTTTCTCTCCTGTTCCCCTTAAGAGACAAGGGTGAATTCTTTCATGACTGAGATAAAGACCCAAATCCCAACATGTCATATAAGACTCTGCATGTCCTGCATTCTACCTACTTTTCCAAGCCTATCAATGCATTCTAGCGTGTTCTCTCCACATGCAGCCACACTAGCCTAATTTCAAATTCTTTACCTCAACATCTTTGAATATTCATTTCCCTCCCCCCCAACCATTCCATGTATGATGGCCAGGCACATTTCTTAGTAAGGGTCCCTCACATGCTGCTCCCTCTGACTGGAAGATTCTAGAATGCATAATTTCTCTTAGACCTGACATTCACTCCCTTAGGAATCCCCCACATTAGAGGACTCCTCTTCAAGCTTTGATAGCACTCTGAACTGTTCTCTTGTAGAACTTAACACAATTTTTACCAATGGTTGTGTGATTGTTTTATTAAAATCTACCTTCCACTCTAGAATTTACTCATTCTCTCTGAAACCATTCCAGCTTGGTTTTCCATTGTACCCTTAGACCCAGATGTGAACTGACTTAATAAACATATTTGATAGAATATATGGTGAGAGGAGCTATATATTGAATTTAGATATAGAAATAACTTAAGATATAATTTGTAACTGTATTACCAATGGAGGTAAGAGCAAAACTCAAATTTATTAGAAATTCCAGAGTCGTCTAATTAAAGACACAGTGTAAATTGCTAAAATAAATGTAACCATTTATCTTAGAAAGACATAACATTCAGGAAACCAATGACAAGTGGTCATTTAGATAGCCAGTGAGAGTCAAGAGTGCGTAAGAGATTCTTTACCACAAACCAGTGACCCAAATGTTTTATTTCTTGATGTTATTTTCCATTTTTCAATTTAGAAATTTATTAGTCACCCCAAATTTCTCTGACCCCAAAGTAGAGACAGCTTAATGGGAACATTCTTTTTGAGTATTTTTTTTCCCTGCTTAATTTTATAGCCATTAAAGAATTCAGACCACACCAAGGCCCAATGGCTGACCACTGAGTTCACTGCAGTCAGATGCTGTGTCAGGGCCTGGATTCAGCTCTGCATAAAATGTGCTCAATCCCAGGATCCCAAATTTCTCATTGGTAAAATCAATGTGTTTTACAGACTGGATTAAGTAAGTATTTTACTAGAATTTATGTTTAATTTCTTTTAACAGTTGACAGAAGATAATATAGTTGCAGATATTTTGCCTTCTCTTGGGGCTTATCATAAAGAAAGCTATATACATGAATTTACTTTCAGTAGACAACTGGTCTACTTCCTCACTCCTAAATCAGTTTTCTGAAGACTTGGAAAATTCAAGTTTTGGTGCGTAGAAAGTTAAGGATCAAACTTTGATCCACAGCTCCTCAAAGACAAAACCAGCCTCTAAAATATGACAAATCAAACAATACCACATCTTATTTGTCATTAAAATACTGATGAATGCAATCAGGGCAAGTGATTACAAAATTTATAGGTAGGTAGGGAGAATTCTTCCTTCTTCCCAAAGTGTTAAGTTAACCAATGACCTGGACAACCAGAAATGGGAGTGGGAGGACATTGAAAAGCAGATCTTTAACAATGATTTTTCTCTTCTTGCTACTTATATCACAATGTGTTAGAGAAGATGTGTTAGAGAAGAAAGAGCACTTTCAGTAAATGTCAACCATATTTATAAGAAAAAGTAATGAATTTCAGAACTAATTCTAACCCATAAATACAAAAGGAGAACACTCTATATACATGTCTAAATAATTTTGATTTTAAAACATCCACAAAAGTCTGCATCAATTTCTTAATCCAGAGAAAATATTTTAATACAGGTTTTTCGTATTTCTACCGATTACCATTTTCCTCAGTTATACTGTACCTGCGGCTTTTAAGTACAGGTGTCCAGTTTTGTTCTTCCAACATTAAAGAATTCTCAACTCACAGTTTTTGTAAAAATCCTCTAGGAACTTAAAGGGAACATTTATTTCTCAGTGAACAATGTTCACTGTTCGATGTTGATGATTCAAATACTAAGTAAGAACTAGGAACACGGGCTAAAGATTCTGGAATGTGCGATCATTATCAGCTTACTGCAAGCAGAATGGCTTGCGGTAATGGGCTTATCTTTATTATTTTTACCCCTGTGTGTTTTGTGTGTGTGATGGGGGAAGGGTATGTGTTCTGGTGGTAGTGTCACCAGAATTTAGGATACAGCAGTGCAAGTCAACATGTTGGAAAGGTACAAAAGGCTCTTCATTATTCTTAGTACTCATTCAAGAATAATTTTAGTTAAGATTCAAGTATTTTAGTATTCACTCACAGATTCATTCATTCTCTCATTCAACACTTGTGAGATAAAACAGACCTAATACCAGTCTTCAAGTGACTAGTAGGTTAGAGAAAAAAAGAAGAATTATATAATAGCATACAAATGTGATAAGGAAAAAAAAATCATATTGTAGGAACTCAGAGGAAATATACTGAAAGATGTCTGGAGCCCAGAAGACAATACTCCTTGCTTGGAAGACTTGATTTCTAAGTGAGCTTTTAAAAGACCAATAGAAAGACAGCAGTGGGCAGGAGGAAAGAAGAAAGGGCAGGAGGAGAAGGCCCTCCAGAAGACCAGGCAACATATCCATGAGAAAGTAACCAGCCAAGAAAAGCAGTGAAGCTTTTGATATCAGACTGAATAAAATCTTCCATTGTAGCACTTTATTTTTAGTATACAACTTAGGAATCACATATGCTTACTTAGATGGGTCATATTGTTCTCAATGACTATATTATAAACCCAATGCAAATCCTGTTGATTGTTCAAAATTATAGTACTAAGAAGGGTGATTAGATTTTAAACTATATGATATTGTTGCTTTGAGGGGACATGAGGAGCTCTGATGCCTCTAAGATGAGTATATGCAAATGAGTTTAAGTATAGTACAGCATTAACAGCATTAAACAGGACAGTAATTAACAGCACAGTAATCTGTAGACTTTGACAGCATCTCAAAATAGAATAAAAACAGAAGAGACAATAGAATGGTTCAGACCACGTTTTGGTATCATCAAGATGTTAGTTTCTTAATTTCTCACCCAGGATTTAAACTATCAATAAGATCTTATTTTTGGCTTACCTCCTATGCAACTACTTTTATTACTTATCCAGCTAAAGAGACATTTTTTTCTAAGACCTAAGCTCTCTAGTGGTCCCTCTTATAGTAAGTCAGATTTTTAATAAGATTATTCTTAGTTAACAAATAAGACATCTGACATGCTTTAGAGGATTCCTGCAGAGTAAACTCAAGGGATGATAACCAAAAGGCCCAGGTGCTTCCTTACTGTAAAGGGCTATCTCATCTCTGACCTGAGGAAGTTAAACCACAGCACCCACAGGAAAGCACAAAGGTGTTCTTTGTCCAGGTGATTGGGAAGTGCAGGGAAGTGATCTGATCTATTACCTGGTTACTGTAATTCTGTAAACAAGTGACTATGACTAACAGGATGGATACCAGGCCATTCAGCAAGGTTGGATGCCTGTCTTCAGATGACAGAAAGCCAAAAATTTTCTAATACGGGTATGTTGCTTGTTGCCTCTATGAGAGGCACAACTGTTCAAAGAGCAGGAATTTCTCCTGTTGCTTTCACACACCTCCTTACGGAAGTGGTCCACAAATGACAGAGTCAAATGACAGAACAAATCCTATTTCCAGTTCAATGCTGAAAACATAGATTAAGTCATATCTTGGAATTCTTCCACCGAGAAAACTTACAAGAAGCAAGGCAACTTTTCAAAGCATAGCAAAATAAACATTTGCTCCATGACTTACTGAATTTGGCAAATGGAAAACTTGCACTTCCAGTAAACTTAGTGAGCTAACTGAGGCACCACTTCACCTTCCTGGTTGCACAAGGCCACCAGACTACACTGGGAGGTTAATTGCTCTTTTACTCCTAACTCCATAACTAAGTTTGGGGGCCAAGCATGTAACCTTTAGCTACTTAAGCTCTTAAGTGAAACAATGCTGCTGGCTATCACCACAGTTCTTAGGGCAAATGTTAGATAATTAAATCTGTTCTTTTAGTGTAAACACTGTTTTGGTAGTACATGCTGGAAAACTATGAAGCATGTAAATAATTTGAAAATGTCAGTTTGGGATGAGGTGCTAAAACTTATGAGTCATTTCAAGAGACTTCCCTAAATTGAAGAGATTTGTAGGAGGGGAGTGGAGACATTGGAAATTTCAAATAACAGATTTAATTCAACAAGAATTTATTGAGAATCTTGTGCCAGCCCTATAATTGAGTTTTTGGGCAGTACAAAAGAAGGAGAGAGTGAATCTCCAGGGAACTTGTTGGGGAAGAGCCCTAGGCAGTGTTGAATATGCCAAATGAGTGAAAATATGGAATACATTATGGGGGCTGGCATCTGAAGGGATTACTGTAGACTAGTGAGGCACAGGAGGTTTAAAGGAAGTGATATATTTTAAGCTGAATCCTTAGAAAAGTTAAGAATTGGGAACATTTTAAAAATGGGAATAGAATTACATATGAACATATCAGTATGGTCAAAGGCAAGGAGACGGGAATGAAGTAAAATCTTTCTGTAACACATATACCACCACAATCACTTGATTAGCTCATTCCAGTCAATATACCCTATCGAAAGTGGTTTCAATGCTTTGTTGATTTGGTTATCACCAAAAGTTCTAGAATAAACTTTATTTACTCAAAATAAATATGGAGAATTATTTAAGATCGTATAGTTTTTCTTCTCTCTTCTTTTTCCTTCTTGAAAAATGGTAAGAACTACCCTTTATTTAGTGTTAACCTATGTGCCAAGCACTGCACCAAACCTTTTATGTGCATTGTTTCACTTACTGGGACTGATGACACTCTATTTTAGGCCTGTTTAATTCCAGGTCCTTAACTCTACACTGTAATTTACCAAAACTAGTGTTGTCTGGATTCTCTCCAGGACTTAGGGATTTTCAACGCATTGTCAGGTTGAGTTATTCACCCTAACTTTGTGATGTGATGCTCGGGATTATAGCTTTAGCTGTATCTTCTAACTGCTCTCCTGAGCCTTTCACAAAAGTATATTAATCTCTACTTTTGGGGCAGATGGTACCATAGTACATGACCCACTCAAAGTCAATGACGTACTTTTAAAGACTAGTGTTTATAAATCATGTCAGCAGCCCAAAACTTAAATTATCTGGACAAGATTAGGGATCCTAAATGGTTGAGCCTCTCTATTTCCATAAATTCAGGGGAGGCAGGTTCTGAGGGTTAAGAGGGGGAGGGAATAGAGAGCAAGGGATTATGTGACTTCCTCTCTGTCCACTAATTGGTTTTATTCCAGTGAGTCCTGGTGATTCTGGAGTCTGATGGCTCTGAAATCTGCACTGCCCACTGACCAATTCGCTAAAACCACAATCTGTGGGGGCCTCCCTGGTGGCGCAATGGGTTAAGTCGCAGCACTATGAAGCTATCCTGAGTCACTGCAGCAAGAGTTCAATCCCAGGCCAGGGAGCTTCCCACATGGCGCAGCAGACCTCTCCTGCCTGCCCACTGCTCCCCTCAATGGTGTATTTCAGTCAATCTGCCTCTTCTGCTCTCCACTCTGTCTATGGTGAATCCTCTCACGCTCCCCACTTCTGGCCTGCACCCCAGCTTATATGCATAAATAAATCTTAAAAAAAAAACCCACAATTGGTGACATCACCTCTGGCTCTCACGTTCCTTCTCCTCTGTCTCTCATAAATGTAAATAGTACAGTTCTAGAGATTTTAAAATCTCACTTGGAAAGTGATGTGCTTGATCTAAATAACAGAAGAATATCTTCGGAAATTATAAAAATTCATACAAACTCAAATATAAGATACCATGATGGAAAACTGTAACTTGAAGTCATATATCATCAAGTAATTTTTCTGAACTAAACAGGTCAATCTAAAATTTTTCTTCCTGGCCCTGTAATGAAAATGCTAAATTTTGCTTCCAACAGCTGTTTTTGGAGAGAAGCTGTTTTTCTATGAAGTTTTTGTCTAACTGCCATCTTTTCATCCTAGGTGTCTGCACTAGAACCTTAAAGTAAAGTATTTTCTATGACCAAGTTAAAGTCACCTCTGGAACCTTTCAATAGCCAGAGGAAGTATTTTTGTCCCATTTTTGCTCACATTGTATTTACTTCAGTTAGTACTGTAACCAAGTTAAGCATTAATTTCCTTTTGATGCAGCACTACTAGATTGCTCAAAAGCTAAAGGTAGACCTTTCATAATGAAACTAGTATCAATCCCACTTAACAAGAGAGAAAACAAGACAAACACTTAAATTATTTTATGGTGCTTTTGGATAGATGAACTCAAAATATAATAGAAAGTAAATGCAACATAGAAATTTATGATAAAGGTCAAAATACAGTCCAAAAGAACTAGTCTAAGAGACATTCACCTTGTGATATTAATGATGAAATGGAATTCATTGATGGCTATTCAGAAATACCACAAATAACTTCTATTCAGGAAAACATTTTAAAAATAAATTATGTGAATCAATACAACTGATAAAGGACTGATAACAAAAATCTACAAGGAGCTCAAACAACTCAACAAAAACAAAGTCAACAATCCAGTCAAAAAATGGGCAGAAGAGCTAAAAAGACACTTCTCCAAAGAAGAAAAGCAAATGGCCAACAGGTACATGAAAAAATGTTCAACATCACTCATAATCAGGGAAATGTAAATCAAAACCACAATGAGATACCACCTCACACCTGTGAGGATGGCACACATTAAAAATACAGGCAACAACAAATGCTGGTGAGGATGTGGAGAAAAAGGAACTCTTCCACACTGCTGGTGGGAATGCGAACTGGTTCAACTTCTATGGAAAGCCATATGCAGATTCCTCAAACGGCTAAAAATGAAGCTTCCATACGACCCAGCAATACCATTTCTGGGAATCTACCCAAAGGACACAAAAACACTAATCCAAAAGGATACATGCACCCATATGTATATTGCAGCACTGTTCACAATAGCAAAGGTATGGAAACAACCCAGATGTCCAAAAAGAGATGACTGGATCAAGAAGATGTGGTACATGCACACAATGGAATACTATTCAGCATTCAAAAAAGATAAACACATGCAATTCGCAGCAACATGGGTGAAACTAGAAGGGATCATGCTCAGCGAAATAAGCCAGAAAGAAAGAAAAATAACAAATGGTTTCATTTATAACAGGAATATAGGGGAACCAAATAAGTGAGAGACACTCAGTGAGGGAGGGGGAGCATAAGGGCACAAAATAGAGTAGAAACAGGCACAAGGGACCACGGTGATGGGTCATGGGTGAAATGGTGGTGGGTTATCCAAGGGGAATACAAAATGTAAAAGATATAAATAACAATAAAAAAAATAAATAGTGTGTATCAGACAAGGAAGTAAAAGCAATTAGTATTTAACTAGCAAGTGGCAGAGCTGGACTTGAACTTGAATCAAGAAAATGTGGTGGAGAGCTGATATTTGCTATTTGCATACTCTGGAAGGTGGGTGACTGAAGCAGATGAGTTTTGCCATATCCACTTTCTCCCCAGGAGTAGAAGAATTGGATAGAAAGTCTGGAAGTTCCTCTTTAAAATGCCAACATCCTGGCAGGTGGCAAACCTGACCAGCCCTGAAATCTTCAGTTGAGGATTGACAGTGAGCCAAGTAGAGCAAGACAGCACAAATTAGGGAATAGTGAGGACAGAAATAAGAGAAGGAAAATACATGGGAAACTGAGTAGGGAGATGCTATTATGCAAGACAAACTATTGCACATTCTATTTTGAACATATCATTAGTATGTGTTCTGCCAGTGACAGCAATAACCATTTTCTGTCTTGCATTCTGACAGACTATTCTTAGCTTTTGCGATGGGATTCAATAGAAATTTATGGTTTCACACTATTTAAATAATACTTTTATTATATTCACTTTTTCTTTTTCAGAAAGACACACAAAGTAGCAATACATCATGACCAGATCAAACAGTGCTAATAAATAACAATGGTTATTTGGAAATTACCTAGAACAAATAGTGCTTTCTCTTCTTCTAGCCATGTGAGTGGGCTAAGGTCATTCATCATTGGTTCTAAAAATGAGGTGACTTCTCTGCTTGAGGAACAAGTTCCTCATTCCCCGTTGGCAAGTGTCCTTAGGAAATGTATTCATTAATAAATACAATTTTTTCAACTATATTCTCTTCAATCAAAGGACAAAAAGTATAAGGGAAAGATTATGATTCCCCCTCCCCCGCACCATGCCACATGATAGTCTATATTCCATGCAGTCTATGTACACCAGAGTAATCATAAACAGCTTTTGCTCTCAAATTAGTTTTCTCCTTGTTGCTTTTTCACTGAAAGGGCCAGAAATATGAAGAAACTAACACAATGTCATTAACTTTACTGCAATTGAGACTCTTCTGTTTCAGAGCCACCAAAACAATTTTTAGATTTAATTTTACTGGTAAGTAAAATGCTTCTAAAGTTCAATAACAAGTTAATGGTCCAAGTTTGGTGATTTTTTTTTTCGTTTTAAATCATAGACCTTTATAGAAGCAAAAGAACAACATTTGACATTTCACGGAAAATAAACATAATTTAGCAATTTTTAACCAATTGTCGCATGCTACAGCTTTAGAGTTGCTCAACTCTTTCCAGACACAAATGTCTCACAAGCATATTTCCTATTCTTTTTAAAATCACAAGTAAATAAACTAAATTTTAATTAGATGAGTCTGCATCTCATATTTGGTTGATGTCATCCTTTCCTCTCTGGAAAAAAATATATCCAGTAAGAATAAAGAATCACAAGACACAGATGACACTGAGTAGGCAGGACCTGCTGTTGTCTCACATACTGGGCTGTATTTCTGAATTGCCACTTCATAAAGCCAAAACTGCAGGTCCTGAAGGCTTTTCAGACTTTTGGCCCAAGTCTTGTCATAAAGGAGAAGCATATCCACAGAGCTCAGGGGTTGACATTTTTTTTGACTTGTCCAGGTTTCTATCTGTTCAATTGGCCTGTTCCTCTACTTGGAACAAAAAGTCTGCTGGGTCTCCCTGATGGCACAGGGGTTAATGTATCAGCGCTATCAAGCTATCGCCAGCCACTGTGGCATAAGTTTGATACCTGGCCAGAGAGCTAACCCAGATGGCGCAGCAGACCTCTTCTGCCTCGAATGCCGCTCCCTTGAGCAGTGTATTTTAGTAGCTATGCCTGTTTTGCTCCCCACTCTGTCTCAGGTGACTCCTCTCACCCCCTGCACCTCTGGCCTAGATCCCAGTTCTTGTATGCATGAATAAATAAATCTTTTTTTTTTTAAGTCAGCTGTTTCCACCCCACTCACAGGATCACTGACACTGCTTCTGTTTTCTGTGAAGATTTCCAATTTCCTGATGGATGGGTGCAATCAACGTAAAAGTCAGGAAGGAGCAATGGGCATTTCCTATGGTCTACTTTCAATTTTGATAGCCTGCTATTACTTATAGCGGAGGAATATGAATAAATAGTATTCCATACACTGCACATTTTATGCCTTCTCCTCACATCTGTCTCCCAGAGCACCTGATTTCTTTCTGCACGGACATACCACAGGTTGCTAAGCACAGCTGAGTGGTTCTGGCCTGACTTCTGCCTGGCATGTGTCTTTTCCCCATCTATCAAGGATAACTGGATTCGTGCCTGCGCCGGGGCTGCAGATGTGAGTGAGGCTGAGCCCAGGGTTCTGTAGTCACCCAGAATAGGCTAGAAGGGCCAGCCTATCCCTCCCCTCCTCTCTGATCAGGCATGGATTGGAGGTCACTTGAGGGGATGGATCATCCCGAGGCCACCCTGGTAGTTGGGGTTTATTCCAACTCCCTAGTTTTCTGAGCATAAATGCTCAGAAAAGGAGTCCAAGAATTCTTAAAACAGCTCTGATTTCTTAAAAATGTTCAGTATAAAAAAACTTTGACAAAGCCAGAAAAGTTTCTTTTCCCTGATCCACATGGACTAGTTCACTTTGAAACCTCCAGTGGGTGCCTACCAGGTAAACCAGAGGTCAAAACCTGGCAGCTTGAACAATGACTGCCAACAGGTTTTGATTGGCCCGCGTAATATTTAAAGGTTGTATTTGAATAGTTGCCAACATTAACAAATTAGGAGCTTTCACATAAAAATCTGGTTTCTGGCTTTTCTAGAAAAATCAGAAGATCTGGCTGACACTAGTTTTGCTTCCTGTCTAGCAAACACTTAACTGAGCCAAATAGTTGCTGCTTCTTTAGACAAGGCACACTGGTTCTTAACCACAGGCCCCAGCCTGGGAGACTTTTAGCCACTGTGGACGCAGGAGTTTGCAACCTCTGATGTAAGCATCCTAAGTGCTAAATGAGAACCTGGTGTAAGTACTATGTTCCTGTCAGTAAATATTTCGCAAAGAGCTTGGCCTTTACTATTCTCTTACCTTTTCATTTCCCTTTCTACTTGTCTCCGAGCTGTCCTGAGGGGCATAGACACTAATTAATAAGAACAATCTTCCTTTGCTAAAAGAGTGAGGAGGCCAAACAAAGCCAAAATGCCACTGCTCTGATGTCTTTGTGTCTGTGAATCCAATTGTTACTTTGGCTGGAAAACACATATGAGAGGACTACATATAATTTATATAATTCAGCTAAGCATTTGCCGATGAAAAGAAAGTCTTGCTATGGGAAAGAGTTCTGAGGGCCGAAGGAGAAGTGTGTGAGGTTTTATTTCTTAGTGACACCCCAAAATTGGACTATAAAGCTGATAAGTCTAAGGCATGATATGTGAAGTCAAGATAATAAGAACTCAAAAATATTTTGTTTGCTTCAATCTGAAACTGGGGAGATCACATTTAAACTCCATCTGCAGGACATTTGCTAGCTCTCTATTTCAAGAATAGCAAAGGCTAGGTTTGGGTGACAGGCAAATGAAAGTCACCATGGGGCTAGGTGATAAGTTGGTAACACAGCAGCAGAAGACAATTAGGGATCATTTCCAAGTGCTTCAGGGCCTGCAGCTGTAAGATGCCTGTTGCCTGCACAGCAGTGGTGTGGCTATATATCTCTCTCACACAGCTCTGAAAACATAAGCAGTCAACTCTTGGCTGACTTCAGGCCTCCTGTTGCCTGTCCATGATTCCTCCCAGCACCTGCCATTATTAACTACCACCAGGAATGTTCGCTGACTTTCTGAAATGGCACCCATTGGAAGTTTTGTTATTTCTTTTCACACTTTGAGGATTGTGAAATTCACCTTCTCTCTTAAAACAATAACATAATCTGCTGCTGAATTTATTAGGTGGACTTTAGGATTTAGTTTGTTTTTCCAACACAGAGATAGGTTTCTGTGGAACCCAAAGCTTGCTCTCATTTATCTTTAGGGCTACTACAGGATTCCCAATGTGTGACCATGGTCAAGAGAGCTAAAAAAAAAAAAACAAAAACAAAAAAACAAAAAAACAAGAATAACTGGATGCAATAGAAAACAGATGTTGAAAGGGAAAGAAGAATGTTAAAAAAATTCCAGCTGATACAATAGCTATGGAGATAGGAAGAGAAAAAAGAGAATTGCTAGAGATTTTAAATACAACAGTGCTAAATTCAGAGCACCCTCGATGGCACAATCTCCATAGCTGAAGGATTAGATAAGGCTTTTTCATTATGATGGTTGTGCCCTGAACTGCTAGTGCTCCCTGGAATTCAGTTCTTAGCACTGTTAGAGGGGCTAGGATTGTGAGACTATGGAAGATTTACAAGTCACGGCCTCCGGTCTCAAGAAGACACTTTGGATCACAATTTCATTTGATGCAGGCATGTAATTCTTTATTGTAGTAAATTCCCTTAAGTGCTCTGAGCTTATGTTTTCAGAGCCAGTGACAGTGCAAGGAACAAGAGTAGCTGTGCTTATGGTGTACTTCAAGTACAGTTGGTCACTGCTATTTGTTTCATGTTGAAGACCTGAGAGAGTGACATGAATTTCAGGGTAATGAGTTGTTAAGGGGTTGGTCTGGGAAATAAATATGAATTTCCAACAAACAACTGCTGGTCCCACATGGTACCTCTGTACACTGCAGAAACTATATAAAAAGAATGGCAAAAGGAAGGTCTCCAAAACTTTTTGGTTTCTTATACAGAGCAGGATTCATTTTTATAAAGCTCTTGGTTAGAGCCATAAAGTTCCAGAGTTAGGCAACACATTTTCTGCCTAACAGACTACGCATTTTATAAATTCCAGCTTCATGACTTGGTCAAAATCACACAACTAGTGACAAAACTGTGCTTCTGAATTCTTAGTTCAAAGCTTTGTTCATGGGACATCATGACCATAAGTATAACTCATTTCACAAGTAATTCCATATGTGACTATTTGTATTTGGGCTATACAGTAATAAATTTATAATTGGTTTCTTTATAAAAGTGTTCTTCAAAGACATTTTTGGCATCAAATGAAAAGAAATAGGGAAAACAGAAATTTCAAAAACAAAAATAAGTTAATAACTTAGCAAATCAACCTCTCTATCCTTGGTTCCTTCATAAGATGAAGTTGTTCATTTGGTATCACTCTGTCAGTGAAAAACTGATAAAGTCTTAAAAATCTTAGGTGTTCAAGAATTACCCAAGTTTTAGGGAAAGGTGCAAAAAAAGGGGGAATATATGTTATGGGAGACACTAACTCAGAGGAGCAAAAAATACCGAAGGTCAGTCAGGGACTGGCCACTTGTGTAATGGAATGTAGAGGACAAGAAGGGAGAAATTTTCAGAAAAAAGGGAAAGTCTAAAAGAATGAACAGGGCTGGAATGAATGAGATGAGAGGGGTTACAGGAGCAGCCAGGAAAGATTCTTAGAGAATTCACAATGCAGGCAACAGGATGTGCACTGCTGTTAAGTACAGTATGACAGAACCAGCCTCTTTTCTTTAGATCAGTAATTGGAGGCAGAAGTAGGAACCATGTTATTGAGCATCGAGAGCAGGGATTTCATTAATGTATGTTGATTAGCAAAGTCAGCATTTATTCAATCAGAGCCAGATATCAAACAGATTTTTATATTTGGTTTCTATTCACTTTTGCATTAAGTGTGCGGTTCCATGCTTGAGTGAGACCAGCACATGATGAAACTAAGTAGCAAGGACTAGCAAAATGCTACTTTGTTTTGATAGTAATGACCTTTGTTTTTCTGACTCTACTTTTCCTAATAAAACACATTTAACTTATATGGTTTGATTTATATGGTTTAGAGTCATAAAAAAGCAAACATGTGGACTCTGCCCAAAGAATAAAGTACCAAATTATAGTGTACTACGAGAAACCTACCAGTTGCAAAACACTGTGGCTTTTATTTATACATAAATAACAGCATACTGAAGCACAGGAACAGAAGACAAAATGAAGATTTTACAAGAACATCTTATTAAAGCCTACAAAAATTTGTGTGATGAATACAGCAAGTCTAGAAAATTTGAGGCAATGATTCAGGGGCACCCATTCTTTAGATAGTTCTTACATTTGGAGATCATGTATGTGCTATGCTATTCTAATGGTTCTCTGATAACTTAATTTTGAAGTGGAGCCAATGGCTAAAGACTAGAATTATGAAAGCGTTCTAACAAACTGTAGTCAGCTACCACAGTCAACAGCATCTTGCCAATCTTCATTTACCTGTAATGCTTTGTTGCACTTTACTGAAAATTATATACACCTAAAGATATACTGGCACTCATTAGAGACATCCAAATGTTTTATCTCAGTTCAGTATGAAGTATGCTTTTATTAAAAGTATTTTATTGGATATTTCCTCAAAAGTATTGAGATTGCTTTAGAAGTACTAAATTTGAAAACAAACAAAATTCTGCTAGATATAAAAAATTTTTGAAGATTTTCTTTTTCTGTAATGGCTATGTCAGAGGGTGATTCCCAAGGAAAGGGGAGGTTCCAGGTTCCCTGCCCCACCCAAGGAAGGGTGGAGCTGAGCAGGAAAGAAAAGCTGGAGAGCGGACTGAAGAAGGATGGAGAGCAAGGAGACCTGGAGCAGGCACATGGAGTAGCGAGACGTGAAGAACCTGCACTTGCTTCTCAGCCTTGAACTGGTACCAGGGACTTAGGGAACATGGGAAGAGACACTTGAAACAGATGTGGGTGAGAGACCCGTGGGGAGGTTAACAATGGTAGCTTTTATCTTGATTTTGATTTTCCTCTCAGACCTGGCTGTTTCTGACCCTTTTGCATGAGTCCCCACCAGGAGGTGCTTTAGACTTGTGACAGGCTTTCAAGCCTCAGTGGCAGTGCTTTGGACCAACCTTGTGTGGCTGCACATTTTTCCAAGAGGGGATGGGTAACTTTGGGTGCTTGATTTGGAAACTATATTCTTCCCCTTTTCTGCATTGCACACAAACTGGAGTATGTTTTGTCTTGATGAGGCAGATGACAGAACCTATTAGAATGGGCAGGTTTAGAGGTTCTGGGGTGCCCATCTTCCTGCCCTTTAGCAGCTATTTAATTGGCTTCTTATCAAACCTTAAAAATATGACAAATGACATTCTCTGAACAAAAGATGAGCAAAAGGTTATGACAGAAAGTTACATTTTTCACAAGTGTCTCATAGGACTATAATCAGATATTGAAAGCCCCCACAGGGAAGACTAACCTTGTTAAATTTTTTCAAGCATGAACATTTCTAAAAGGCTCTGAGAAATGTCATTCATTTGTATTATCATGAAAATCATTAAAAATAAAGTTACTAATAGAGTATTATTATGATAAAATAACAAAGTAGCCAATTTCTTAGATTCTGAAACACCTGACTAAATTTTAATACTTGGGTTAAACACTTGGTGGTGCAGCGGTTAGGCGCTGTGCTGTGGGGCTGTCAGCAGCTGCGATGCTAGTTCGACCCCCGGCCGGGAAGATTCCCGCATGGCGCGGCAGACCTCACCTGCCTTGCCCTCTGCTCCCCTCAGCAGTGTATTTCCGTCCATCTGCCTGTTCTGCTCCCCACTCTGTCTCTGGTGAATCCTCTCACGGTCCCATGCCCCTGGCCTGTACCCCAGCTTGCATGCATAAATAAATCTTAAAAAAAAAAACCAATGAAAAGGGGCTGTTCAACCTCCTATTTATTTTATAGTTGATTCTTCGATACTTAAAGGCATTTGATTTCTAATTTAATACCATTTACAACTTTTCTAAAATTTGTTCATAAGTAAGAGCATAGTCCCTACAACACCTTTTAACAGCTCTGCTACCCCCTTGAACTTTTATTCTACCAGAATTTGGAGGGAAAACGTATTCAAGGGTTTTGATGAAAAAATCATGGATGAGTTTGATTTTAATTTGCCTATCAATCCTCATCAAAAAAAGGAAAAATTGCTTTTAATAACTATTTTTTATATAATATATATTTTTATTGTTATTTATGTCTTTTACATTTTGTATTCCCCTTGGGTAGCCCACCACCAATTCACCTGTGATCCATCTCCATGGTCCCTTGTGTTCTTTTCTATTCCATTTTGTGCCCTTTCCCTTTAATAACTTCTTTTTAGCAGATGAGCAGGTCATTAATGCAGTGCTAGTAAACTTTTTTCTCTCATTGTTTCACTTGAGATTCTCCAACTTTTGTTAGAGCTGGAGCTGGAAGGGGCCACTCAATGATCAAACAACACATTTTCAGCACCTGAGCTGCCATCCCAGCCCCAGTGCTGCAAGCACATCGGCCAATAAGAGACACCATATACGGGCCTAGAGGAGACAAAGCAGAGATGCCAAAGGCAACAATGGTCTCTGAGGCACCAACTTTCTCACTTCAAATTTAGGAGGCTGAAACACAGGCGGGACAAGTGGCCCCTGTACTGAATACTGCCAGTGATTCCAAAGTTTCCGTGCTATTTCTTTGCAATTCTGTCATTTCAAATAGCATTTCTAGCCTGAGTTAGTATGAAAGTTACATCTTCTAGTGTTTTCCTAAAAAAACTGTAAACTGTGCTGTGCATTTGTTGCCATGTTTAAATCCCGTTGATATTCACTGAAAAGTATGTGTTATTGGGGATTTCAGAAAAGAGTTGAATTCAGTAAGTGTGTTAGCAGAGGAGCAGGAAACCCGAGATTCAGCGCATGAAGATTCTGGCCACCTCCTAACAGACCTTGATGCTTACAGCTGGCACCCTGCAATCTAATGCCAGATTTTTAAAAGCCCTCTCTTAGTCTATAATTGTGTCTCATATGTAGTTTCTTTTCTGTATAATATGGTCTCTACAATATTTAAAAGATGGACTAGGCCACTGGTATGAGTGGGAGCAGTTTAGTGTAGTAGCAGTTAAGAGCAGGGGGACATGAGCAGAAGGGACAGTGAGAGATGGGAAGAGAAAGCTAGGGGAATGTAAGTCAGCCACAGACACACGAAGAATGACAGACTCTTCTTGGAGTCTTTCCTGACTGTGGGCAGGAGTCATATTTTTTATTTCTGTTTCAGATTTCTCAGTGTTTGCAAATTCCCTGAACAAACAAGAACCTGACTTGCTAACCTGACTTCATGCTGAATGAAGGTCACTCGTATTAAGATTGGATAAATTATGAACTAGGGAGATGAAGGATGTAAGACAACTTGGGTCAAGCAGATTCACTGTGAAATCTTCTGTGTAATCTGGGTGCATGATACTGCTGCCCACCAGCAACCTCAATAAGATCTTCAGCTAAATCTAAAAGAGACTGTTCTTTGAGAGAATACAACTTTACATTGGACATCACTCTTAAAATAGAAAAAACATTTGTTGAAAAGCATTTAATTTCTGAATGAAAGATAACCAAATGATAACTCATTTTAAAATGATGCATATTTATGCATTTTAATTCATTTTGCACTTTCATATATTTTAATGTAGCATACAATTTTAATTTAACAAACATTTGTTGGATGGCCACTATAGACAGAGCCTTCTGCTAAGGTATTGTGGAATAAGGAAATAAGTAAGAGATTCTTTGGTTTTCCATCATTGCACAACCTAATAGGAGGATTGGTCATCGTTTAGAGAATCCCCAGCTCATCGGCTACTGGGTCTAACTTTTTTATGTTAATTTGTTTAAGTTTTTGCATTTCCTTATCTCAAATGATAAGAATGATGGTTTCCACTGACAAAGTTGTAAGAATTAGATAAGTACAATGAGATGTAATAGACACTTAAATATTAGTTGTTGCAATTTTTATTATACCATATATTGAGGCATAGGAATGTATGGTGTAACATACACATACATGAATGCATTCTAGATAAATGTTCTTTAATTAATAAATATAAGATTTCAGTTGTAATAAAAGTGGATCAAACAATCAAGTAAAATATATATAATTTACCAGATCACCACTTTCTAATGAGAGTTTCCAAGACTGATAGTCTAAAGTGTTGCCCCCAATGTTCCAAAACTTTAGTTAAGGAACACAGGACAAAATATAATAGGATTTTGTCTAACTCATACTTTTAGCATGCAACTGAGGGGTATCCAAGGACTCCCAAATCTGTACATTCTAAAATAGGGTTTTGCCACTTAAAGGCAAAGCAGACTTTTAGAGAGAGAGAACTTTAACAGAACTAGTGTGTATGGAGAGAAGAAAGGTAAGAGTTCTCAATAAAATACCCAAAATTACCCATCCCCTCATGGGTAAATGCCCAGTCAAACAGCATTGGGTCCAAAGCAGGGTCACTGAGGCCTAAAAGCTTGCCATGAGTCTAAGGCACTTTCTGGTGGGGAACCACAGGAAGTGAGTGTGTGTGTGTGTGTGTGGGGAAGGGTCAGACAAGTCTATAAGCAAAAATCAAAGTACACATCAGGTTAACGGCTGTCATTATTAGACTCCCCACATAACTCTCCTCCACATGCCTCCCCTGTTTTGTCCCCCCAGCACCAGGGTGCAAGTCTGGCCACAGAAGCAAAGAGGACGCATTTGAAGCCCACCTGTCTTCTGTGTTATATTGCTTTACTTGGCTGCTCGGCTCCACCTATTGTTACCAGTGGCTAGTCCAATGTGGATGCATGTAAGTGGGGGCAGGAAACACGGTACCTCCTCTAACAACACTTACATAGTGTCTGTATATTAGCCTCTCGTAGACAAATAAGATTGAGTTGGTAGCTCAGTGACTGTGGCCTGTTAACATCATCAGGGTTTTGACAGACTGAAAAATCAGCAATTAAAGAAACAATGCCAACTAATTTGAGTGAGATGCTAATGAAGATATGAAGCTCATTGTATTCATTTGTGTGAAAATTATTGTAAATACATATGCAATTTTGACATATATTAGGGACAAGAGTAAGATAGTTAATGTTATCATGCACCTATTATGTGCTAAACATTTTTAAAATACTTTGTTTCAGTGTATTTTCACAGATGCTTTATAAAGTAAATAGTAGTATGCCCATTTCAGAGAAATTAAATATCTTGCTAAGACTGCAAAGCTAAAGAGTAGCAGTAGGCCACAATTTGTATTCCGAAGAACTTGCAACTTGTTTTTTCATTCTATTTCTCAAACTGAAGAGAATATTATTTAAAATATTTGCAGAACAAAATAATGACATGGAATTGATTTATTTTGAAACTGATTCATTTATTTGAACAACTTATTGGATCCATTTATCTAAAAAGATTTTTTTAAGTTGAATTCATGCTATTAACATTTTTTTTTCAGTAGGCTTTAGTTGGCATTGTAAAAAGTTCAGATTCTGAGAAGGCAGGTCTATTTCCTAGAGTAGTAACCTTTGGAACATTTGCTTTCACTTGCTCTTCTGTGTTGATTGTTTTTCCTATTGGTGCAGTTCAGTTTTAAGAAGTAGGTATAAGTGATTCTATAGCCAGAATATCATTTCCGAATTGTAAACTTCAATTGATGAAGTCTAAATTTTAAGATTTTATCCATTTTAAGATAAATTTAAGATAAAATTTTAAGATTTTATTTTTATTCTTATTTTTTAAATATCTATTTTGGTGTTATACAGCATCTTACCAAGTGAAGGTGAAGTTGAATGCTTAGGTTTAAGCCTCTTTATGTAGGTTCCTTGGTGCATCAGTACCGAGTCTGTCTCTTAAACGGTATCCATTAACACCTGATGGATTGCAGTAGCTCTAAACATCTTAGTTTATTAACATGAATTCAGTTTATGTTAAACATTTATTAGGTTGTGTTGAAATCAGTATATTGAGACTTCTGTCCGTGACTCTGATGGGGAAGTTTATATCATATTAACCCTCATTGAGCATAACTCTCCAAGTTGGAGAAAATACTTTCAAGCGCACACACACACACACACACACACACACACACACACACACACGCATGCACACACACACATTACAACAATACTGCAGCTGAAGCCACCCAAACCTGTCGTACTTAAGGGACCAATACCCTGGAGAGGAGCAAAACCTGTTGAGCAGGAGCCCTAAATTCACTGCTATGTTTTTTGTTTTTTTTTTTCTTCCTCCTCTAGAGAAGTTTCCCACTCAGAGCGAGATGCCCAAAGGCGGTACAGAAAGTTGTAGCCTGCAACTTGCAGCAATCAGACTAGGTTGGGGAGGTAGTAAGACATTCCAAAGATCAAAACTGTAAAGGCATTTGCCAGTTCTGAAGTGGCCCACGAATGGATTAAACTAAGGAACTAAGCAGGAAGCAGTGGCTCAGAGGCTAACAAGCCAAGCAGAGATTTCAGCATTCTCATACCTCTGGGAATGAAAAAATAAGAGTCCCAGGACTGCAAAGGAAGAGAAGCTCCAGAAAGTGCAGTAGACTTTGAGTGAGTCACTTGAGTTCCCTGAACAAATTGTTAGTCTATCCCAAGAGAAGGAGCAAATCATCAATAGATTAATCATCACAAAGCCTGAAACCCAATTTCTGCTGGACCAAGGTGATCTTTGCAGATCATTTATCTTTCAAAAGAAAATAAAATCCTCTCTAGAGGAAGAAATCTGAACTTATTTTAATCCAGGGGCTGCTCTAACTGACAGCTATTTACTCTACAAAAGCTGTTGTTTGGCTCACATAACGTTTGCTTTTTTCATTTGTATACTTTTAGAAGTTACACTCTTCAGTTCTACACTCTCACCGATCCCTATCATCTTAATCTTTTTGTCATTCATATAAGTTTCTTGCTTAAACCTGAAGGCATTTTATAACACATTTAAAAGCTGACAAATAACTGCAACAGGTCTCTATTGTAAATCAAGCACTGTGATGGCAGACACCGGGGAATTACAGCAATGCAAGAAGGAGTATCGACGACTGGCTGAGATCATTTGGAGGAGAACCTATGGCATAAAAGAGGATTGAGACACTGAGCCTACAAATCTCCTCTCTTTTGCCTCTCATTTGTCTTTAACTTCTGACAAACATTTCTTTTTGTCCATTTACTCATTTGTTTATCTTTGCATTGTGAAACTCTGTGACAGATAATATTTTTATACATGTATTTTACATGATTCTTAGCACAAATTTGAGAACAAGAGTCAGTACTCTATTGGAAAGCAGAAAACTAAAGGTCAGAAATGTCAGGTTGCCTGTTAGAATAGAGGTCACATGACATATAATTGCATGCCTATTGTATGGCACTGGATGGCTAACATTAAAGAATGGGACCATAAAATATGCATATTCTCCCCAGCCTGACATCTGAGTAACACAAGAGATTAGACTAATATAAAAAAATACCAAAAACATGAAATATTATAAGTGAACAGTAAGGCAAGGAATAGGAACGGCCAAGTAAAAACTAGCCCCAAATATTAACTGTTTGCTTTGCTCTGCTACAACTGTTTTAAAATGAAGAGGAATGCATCTTACTTACTCTAATTCTTACATGCTTGTTATGTCAATAGCCAGTGTACCAGATCTTTTGCACAGGTAAAGTGCAGACCAACAGAGTCCAGGAAAGCCGTACACCATTGTTAAAATACAGAAAATGGGATCATGCAGGGCACAGAAAAAGTGTCATGGGGTAAAAAATTAAGAAAGGATTAGGACAGAAGAAAAGGAGGCACCTGTTTATCAAGGATGGAGCCAGGTATCTATTAAAGCCCATCATTACTGGAACCGAATTCGTGGAAGATACTCCCTGTCAGATCAGATACAAGCATTTTTATTTAGAGAACCCAGTACAAACAAAATCCTGTAGTCTGTCCGAAAAGCCCTGACTGGCCAACCAGCAGACTAATGAGCAGGCAATGTTAGCTGCTGTCATTCATTGTCCAGTGTACTGAGAACTTTATTGCACGAAATCACAAAAATATTTTATCAGACCAGATGCTACTGAACACTGGCCAGAGTGGAAAGACCTAATTAAGACAATTTAAATATACCTCCTTGTTTCAGCTTCTGGGTATTTATTTGCAAAGTTATAGAAATGTTCTGGGATGTTTTGAAGAGCACATAAGGCATTCATTAGTCTCTGAATCTCACCCTACAAAACAAGTGTAGTGATTTCTTTTCACTGAACTTGACAAGGTTCTGGGACAAATCAGTGATAGAGTCTCCAACTTCCCCTGGCTTCTACATGTTTATTCCAGGGTTTTCTGGGAAGACTACTTTTCCACTCTTTATGAATAGTTCATGTGCTAGTCTCCAATGGAAACAAAGTGACATTTCTTATTACTGTTGGCTGTTGGAAAGCAATTGCTAAGGGAGTGCCTTGAAACAATTAGTCCTCTGTAACTGATTATTTAACAATATGTATTTCCCAAGAGCTGTTTATCCTCAAAAGGAAGCAGCCAAGACTAAATATGTACTGTATCTAAGCAGACACCTGTACTGAACCCCTCTGGATGCTAAATGGAAATTCTCACAGAACTAAATTAGAGGATTATTAACTTTCTTTTTTATTCAAATCATTTACAATGAACTCTGTACCTTTTTGTAGCAAAGAAATATGTTCCATGTTTTATGATACCTCAAGGACTGTTTTCATTTAGGAAAAAAAAATCTTTTCATAACAGCTGGTTTTAGTTTTAAAACTGAAATTCAACATATACCAAAAAGAGATACATAAAAAGCAAAGAAGGAAAAGAGGAAAGAAAATCTAAAGAGCAGGAAGGAAGAGGGGAGGGAGGGAAATAAGGAAAATAAGTAGGTGAACATTATTTTTCTATATAAGAAAAATGCTATATGTGTTCAAGGTACTTCAGCAGCCACTAAAGAACAGTTATTTAAAAATCAGGAGAAACTGTTCCTATCTCTGAGTTATTTATTTCTAAAATAATTTGGCAGTTTAAGACACAGGATTAGAAATGAAAATGATTTTAACCAGCTGATCGTAAATTTGAGTATAGGCTATATATTTTTAGCTACAAATTCCATGTTTTAACTCCCTGCTCTGAAATAAGGAATGATTCAAAAACTGCCAGGGAACATCTCGTGACCAGATGCTTGTATGAACTAATATGTACAAGTCAGTTGCAGAGAGATAATCAAAGAAGATTCTGAAGAATGTGGTCTCATAATTCACACACCGAGAAGTGTCATATTCCAATACTATGTAGAGTTCTACTCTCTTGCCAGCTTATGCATTCCAAGAAAAGTGCATTTCACCTCTTAGAAAGATTCTTCTGTGTAAGAATCTTATTTTCCAGCATCTCCAAGAAGCTCATGCCTGTTACTGCTGGCTACCCTCATATCTTACATGGGATTCCCTACTTGTAAGAAAATGTGAGAGCTAAGTGGAAACCTGAAATAAATGCTGTACATAAGTCTGAACCTGCGTGGTTCTGGTTAAAAACAGAAAAATACTTTAGAACACATTTAAGCTGGGTGTGATATGCAAAATGTTGATTGGGTATGGTATAGATAACGACCAATCAGAACAGTGCAGATCTAGCTCTTGAGTGGGGAGGGTCCTGGACACCCTTCTCTGCCAAACATTAGACTTTTAGCTGTCGGAGGTCTGGGGAGGCTTCTAGCTTAAATGGTTGGAATCCTGGGATACATGCAGAGCGTTTAGACAGTAACTGTATTAAATATTTTAAATATTGACAGGGTTTCTATCAGAGCCTACCAGTTGAGTATCAGGTTTAGCAATTATTCCCACTAATTGTTACACAATTTAGATGTACCTTGAACTAAACAATTTAGGAAAATTATTATCTGTATTAATATAAATCCACTTAGAAATGACACATTCAACTCATTTTTTAAAAATGCAGGTTATTGAAGTAATGATTAGAGAATTAAGAATATCAAACATAGCCCTTTATGAATTTTTGTGTACAATGTAGAGATTTACTTACATGATGGACAGCGAGGATATTCCTAATAAACTGATGTCACCCTGATGAGTTTCTTACCGATTTGACAACAGCTGTCTTGGCCTTGTCCAAACATATCAATGAACAAGAAAAATTTGTAAAATACATGTAGTAGACATCTGTTAATTTGACCTGCCTAGCACTGTTGATGAGAGAATTTTTTCTTCTGCTCAGAATTCCATTCCATGTGGTTTTTGTAAGATCACCTTGACTCTTCCCTCGACTAGAGTCTGCTCATGACCTGGGCCTGCCCAGAGTAGCTGTCACAGTATCATTGGTTTCTGGGTGGACTGTGATCCAAGGTGAGGGTAATTTAAGTCCTTCATGGATTGTCCTATTGAGGAATAATCTCTTTTTTCTGCTGGAACTGAAAAGCTGTTAGGTGAATTTGGCACTGGCAGTGGCCACTAAACTCTAAACATGCCGAAAGCTCATTCAGCAAAAAGCAAGATAAAGGACCAAGACCACTGGAATTGGGGATTGCTAACTAAGTAAGTGTGAAACTACCTTTTTAATTTTTAAAATTTTAGAGTCCCCTTTTTGACATGAAATAAAGCACAACGAATTCAGGATTTGTTTACCTTACATCAAGTGAATCGTGGAGAAGGAGCAAAAACAGGTGTTATGACATGTTAGGGGGAATTTTTTAATTCCTAGAGTTATAACAGTAAACTTGAGGGCATTTCTCTCCTTCATTCTCTATATTCTGCTCAATCCTGAGACCCAACAGTTTAATATTTTTGACACAATCAAGAAAATATGAATTACACGGATAACTAAAAAGAACTGGAATAAAAGTTCAATTCTTGAGAAATATGTCTTGATAGCTCAAGGAAAATTATTAAGCAATAAAAGTAATAGTAGACATATTTAGAATGATTTTTTAAAAAATGTTACTTTCGCACTTATATCCATCATGCTTTATAAAGTACTTTATATACATTTCCTAAAAGTTCAAATGTATTGGGTTGTCAGAGTCATGACACATTTTTGCTTGAAAAACATACAAAAAATACATCATGACTTCTGACAACCCAATATGAAATGTTTGGTAGTTCAATCTTGAATCATTAGAAAGTAATCAAGAAATTCCTGCTAATCTTTCAGTGATCAAGATTTCTCTTTTAAAACTGCATCACATCATAAATATAAAAAAAAAAATCAGAATGGTATAGAATTCGTATCTTTCAACTATTAGTCCCAGAGCGCCTACAACAATAATAATCTGGATAAAGTGAGGCAGTAATCTCCTCTGAGTAAAATACCATAACCAAGCATAAGATATATAATATACTTTTGTGGTCATGGGCATTGACAAAGCCAGTGGAAAAATATAGAGGCAACAACAACCACCAAAACCAGACAAACAAACAAACAAAAAAATCTTTATAGAATATATACATACTTGGAAGATCTTAATACTATATAGCTAAAGCCCACAGAAATGTTCAAGTTGCAGATTCAAGGCAGATGATAAATTAAGTGATTCTGATAAGCACTAAAGAAATCATGTTTTCCAAGTTTCTTAATAGGCATTTCTTTTAAGACCGATTCACTGAGTACTTGGTATCAGGCATGTGCCAATGTGTCAGATACCAGGCAACAGAGATACAAATGATAATTTCTTCACTAACATCATATAGATGGAATTAGCACATTAAACAGAAGTTTGAATATTTTCAATTTTTACTTATACTTAGTTTGTATTTTCCCTATTTCTCTGACCATAAAAAATTGTTTTATATCACCCCCAAGAGACAGTTTAAAGATAAACAGTCCTCTTTTATCAACAATCCTCCATGAGAAATTTTCATTTGGTTACCATTTTAATCTTAAGATTTAAATTTACTTAATTACTGCTGACTGGTAAATTACAGATTGCTGGTATCCAAGCTCCAATGAATCTCACTAATTTCTCTTTAAGGAGTTCACTTGACAATCTTCTAATCCACTATTTATTTACTTTCTGCTTAGAAAATGTTCCATACTATTTACTGATTTTTACCTCATGTTTTTAATCTGTTCCTCTCAACAAATGTCCTTGCTTCTTGCCTTCCAGAGTTAAGTAAGCATAAAATGCAAATTAACAACTTCCCTTACTTTCAGTAAGGGAAAGTTTTTCTTGTTCACCTAGCCTTCCTTCTTTCCTAGGCTCCAGAGAAAGAAACATCTCTATACCTCTCCTCAGATAAACTCTCTCTTTTGTTCTTGCCCTGTCTGTGATCTTCTCATGTTAATGACTTTCCTCTAGTTGTTAGTTTCTCCTTCTTCATTGGTTCTTTTCACAATAAAAGATAAAAGAAAGTTCTTTGAAGGAATCAACCTTCCTTCCTATGTATTACTTTGTTTTTCTTTGCATGCTCCACTAAACTTCTTGAATAATAAAAATAACTGTTCTGTGCATGTGTGTACTGTACAACTACTTTACACTTATTATGCCATTTGATTAAATCACACTGTAATCCTAAATGGCATTTATCTCCATGTGACAGATGAAGAGAGTAGAATGAAGTGTCTATATATAACTCAGCTGAAGTTGAGTCAGAATAGAGCTCTGCTGTATCAGTGGTTCTCAAACAAGCACCCCTAGACCAGCTGCATTGGCATCTCCTGGAGCCTTGTTAGAAATATAAATTTGGGGCCTCCCTAGTGGTGTAACAGGTTAAATCTCAGCCTATGAAACTAGCCACCGCAGCACGAGTTCAATCCCCAGCCAGGGAGATTGCCACACAGCGCAGCAGACATCTCCTGCCTCGCCCGCTGCTCCCCTCACCAGTGTATTTCAATCAGTCTGCCCGTTCTGCTCCTACTCTGTCTCTGGTGAATCCGCTCACTACCCCACACCTCTGGCCTACACCCCAGTTCTTGTAAGCATAAATAAATAAATCTTTAAAAAAAAAGTACAAATTCTCAGATCCTAGGTGTGGGGAGTAGCCACCTGTGTTTTAATGAGCCCTTCACATGATAGTGATGCACAACACATCCTTGACCACACCGTTCCTCACCTCTTTCTTTTCATCTTCTCTGATACAATTGATGAAGGTGTATACTGCTTTCTTTTGAAGATTCCTTTTCTACCAGCCACTTAAAACTGCCCCATCCTGTTCCTCTATGATTAAGAGTCTCCATAGCCCTCTCCCTACACGTAGTTGCTAGAACACTGGTAGCTTTACCAATGCCTCCCAGTCTCATTAACTCACAAATTCCATTACATTTTCCCTAGAGCCCTGCTCTGGATCTGATCTTCATGTCGACTGAAGGTTTTAGTTCAGCCATTTACCCAACCCAGGCATTTCTAAGTGGTGTGTGCTTATGTCTAATTGACCAACCAGATTTCATTATTTCTCTCTACAATTCTCAAACCTGTCAATCCCAAGGCACACTGCTAGAACATCTCCAGACTGGAATATGACAGAAGTTTATCTACCTGGAGCTTCTATTCTTTGCAGTACCCTCCCTAAGTGTTTTAAGTATTCTTCCAAAAAATAGATGTATGTTAATCCTATCAAAATTTGAAAAACTAAGGACATTAAAAAAACTAACAAAATAAGAAAAAAAAAATCAGGACCAAACAAACAAACTAAAAGCCCCTAGCTTTGGTGGCTATCATTGCTTAAAGATTAAGGCTTTAAAATCGCATCCCAAGCACGGTGACATGACATTGAAGTCATCCTGCCTTTTTTGTCTCCTCTCCCATCAAACTTCTCTAACTACCTTTCCTCCTCCCTGCAACTCTTTTAATTCAGGTAAGATTTCTTTCTTCTTCTGACTTGAGTAGTTCACCTGTGGGGGCTGAGCATAATTAGCTTCAAACTAGCACCTGAGTTCTAGGTAGTTCTGCCACAAGCATATTTGCTGCAAACTAATCAGTCATCAGACAGTTGTAAAACAGAAAAATCTCTGTTGTCTGCATGAACTATGCATCTCTAACCATACACATTAAAGGTGTTAAGAATTTAGGGGCAGGTAAAAGGAACTATATCAAGTATAATGAAGCCACAGGCTCCGCCTAAGGGAGACAGCATCCACTCAGGACTCGAAAATTGCTGACATGCAAGTCATGCCATTAGAGAAAAGCTAGAATGTCAGGTTCCTGTGTGAAACTTCTTAATTTTATTTTATTTTTTTTAAAGATTTTTTTTTTAAATTTTATTTATACATACAAGCTGGGGTACAGGCCAGAGGCATGGGGCGGCGAGAGGGTTCACCAGAGACAGAGTGGGGAGCAGAACAGGCAGATCAGAAGCACACTGCTGAGGGGAGCAGCGGGTGAGGCAGGAGAGGTCTGCCGCACCATGTGGGATTCTCCCCAGCCGGGCGTCGAACTCGCATCACCGCTGCCGACA